>JAVTVY010012270.1:0-49931 GCA_036873755.1 Hanleya hanleyi
TCAAGATGGCTGCCTGGTGGCCATATTGGATTTTGGAATCGAACCGAAAAAGGTTTCTTGCACAAAGACCCCAAGGGGAACCAGTGTAGCAAATTTGAGAAAGATCCATCCAGTAGTTCATGAGAAATCGCGATAACATGGTTTCATGGGGAAATCCAAGATGGCTGCCTGGTGGCCATATTGGATTTTCGAATCGGACCAAAATAGGTATCTTGCACAACTAGACCCCAAGGGGAACCTGTGTACCAAATTTGAGAAAGATCCATAAAGTAGTTCCTGAGAAATCGCGATAACAAGGTTTCATGGGGAAATCCAAGATGGCCGCCTTGTGACCATATTGCATTTTCGAATCGGACCAGAAAAGGTATCTTGCACAACTAGACCCCAAGGGGAACCTGTGTACCAAATTTGAGAAAGATCCATGCAGTAGTTCCTGAGAAATCGCGATAACAAGAATTGTTTACGGACGGACTGACGGACGGACGACGGACCACGGACGAAAACTGATTTGAACAGCCCACCATCTGGTGATGGTGGGCTAAAAACTGTTGATGCTTGCAGGTTCTATCTGTCATATGAAATAGGTCGCTATATAGCTGAAATAGTACTGAACGCGACGTTAAATATTAATTCTCTCTCTCATATGAAATAGGTGTTTCGATTATTGACACGGAAATTCTTCTGTGGACGACGGCTGAATATTGAATGTCGGAACTGACGCTTGCTATTAAGAACACTCTGATATCGTCGGGTTTTTCGTAAGTTAACTCATTCAGTTACGATCATAAGATCGGTACATAAGAGTATACCATCTGAGAAAATGACGAGAGTATGCTATATGAAGCCGATGTTCATGTACAGGGATAAAAGCTAAGAATGCGATTTTATCCTGCGACATATGTTATTGGTATTACTTGTGAATCATATACATTTGTAAAATGGTAATGGAGCGATATGCAAGAGGTGGGAACAATAGTCGACATCTGGCGACTTAAAATCAACCATATGACTCAAAAGGAAAGCTTCGATCGGCACCTCACATTCAGTCCCGATAATACGGTGTATTCTCGGACGTAGCCTTAGTATCTCAACCGCGCTTTTATTGCAGTTGTTCATCTGATGTCAATGAACGAGCATCGAGAACGTCTGATGGAATAAACGCCTCAACATGGGGAATACCTGATAAACACAAGAATACCCATGAAAAATAAAATGTAATGCCCGACGTCCCACGGCTTAAATTTCCCACCAAAACAATAAACCTACATTTATTTGTCGAATGACATGTACAGAGGGCGGGCCTCGGGGACTATCAGTCCACCAGCAGAATTCTACCTTACACAAGTAATGAATTGGAGCGATATGCAAGAGGTGGGAACAATAGTCGACATCTGGCGACTTAAAATCAACCATATGACTCAAAAGGAAAGCTTCGATCGGCACCTCACATTCAGTCCCGATAATACGGTGTATTCTCGGACGTAGCCTTAGTATCTCAACCGCGCTTTTATTGCAGTTGTTCATCTGATGTCAATGAACGAGCATCGAGAACGTCTGATGGAATAAACGCCTCAACATGGGGAATACCTGATAAACACAAGAATACCCATGAAAAATAAAATGTAATGCCCGACGTCCCACGGCTTAAATTTCCCACCAAAACAATAAACCTACATTTATTTGTCGAATGACATGTACAGAGGGCGGGCCTCGGGGACTATCAGTCCACCAGCAGAATTCTACCTTACACAAGTAATGAATTGGAGCGATATGCAAGAGGCGGGGAAAATTGACAACGTCTGGCGACTAAAAGGCAACCATATGAGTCAGCAGGAAAATTTGCATTGGAACCTCACATTCAATCCAGAGAATACGGTGGATTCTCGGACGTAGCCTTAGTATCTCAGCCGCGCGCGTTAATGATTGAGCTTCGAGGACATCTAATGGAAGAAACGCCTCAACAGTGGGTAAACATGGTGAATGCAAGAATACTCAGAAAACTAACCTGTAATGCCCGACGCCGCACGGCTTAAATTTCCCACCAAAACAATAAACCTACATATATTTGTCGATCATTAAATGTCAGACCAGATGGCGAGTATAAAACCACGAGGAGACGAAACATCAGGAGACGACGGATCAACAGCTCGATATAATATAAATATAACCCAATAAATGTGAACTTAATCTCGCACAGATTGGCAGTTATTGGGCGTAGAACATATATCTGTTCACCCACTCGAGCAATACAAATAACGTTGGTATTCTTACAACATTCTGAGGCTCTGGAATAGTCTTCACAAGAACATGATGTTCCGTCGTTTCACTCTCCACTTTTGAAAGTAGATTCGCCTTACAGGGAACAGCAATTACGTGTATCTGTTAAAAAGCGTTGGTCTATACATTTGAAAACTTTGAATAAAAATGGTTTGCTCTTGGCTTGCTAAAAGTAACTGGCACGATTCTTCTACTGGGTGTGTATTTTGTACCCGTTTGGTGCCACATTTATGACACGTGAATATGTATTTATATTACATACCATAATTTTAAAAAAATTCTCTAAGCGCTGCAAGCAAAAACCATTTTCAGAAAAGTTTTATTGCAGTTATGTTTGTTACATATCCGATATCAAGCTTAGTTTACTTTGTGTATCACAGATGAAGTCATCACACAGCTGTCCGATGTTTACATCTATTTATCTGTGATTACACACCAGGATTCCATCGCACTGCCAGAATTCATTGCAATATACGTTCACTACGGGCTTATCACAACATGTCAAACGTATTTATTGAGACGTACTAAAGCACTGCAGCTTAGCATAGAAACCGGATACGACCACTTGACCATCACGTTTATTTCCATACAGTGAAGCTGCCATGGTGAGGTTTTTTCGACGTTGTGATGAAGCGATGGCGCGATGATGCATTACAGGGACAGCTGAATTCTGGTCAATGAGCATAGACATCTCTAGGGAGGAATTTGGAAGGATATTTCTAACATGAGCAGTGTGACTAACGTCACAGGACCTACGAAGTACAGTAGGCATTAGGACTCGAACGCGAACTGAACTCTTGGAAATCCCCACCCCCAGTTGAAATCCTGCCTATATTAAGATGGGCACCGCCCAAGTCAGAATCGCCATTTTCATCAAAAGTAGGTCAGCTCAGAACTTGTTGGTAACAGTCTCCTAATGCGCCTTCATTCCAAAAATAAATAACGATCGCCGATTTAATTTTACAATTTTTCAATTAAAGGAAACAGATTGAATAATATAGGTTCAGTAGATTTCAAGCTTTACGTGTGAAAATACATTTACATCTCTTTAATGGTTTTCAGTGCCCTTGTCCAGGATCAAAACAACTTTTTGAATCACATTATTTTCCCAACAATACAACAAATTTTTATATATAGTACTATGGTAGAAAGGTAGCATTTATGTAGTTTACGGTAATTCAACTCAAGACCAACATCTTCTATGCACAAGATAATAATGATTCTATGTCATTCTCCTGAGCATAACCGGTACAAAGACGAATAAATAGCGTCTCTACATCACGTTGTTATCTAGATATATGAGACAACACATTTTGGGTATCGGCAATCTGATGAATGTACTATTCCGGTTTTCTTGTTTCACATTATATTCTATGGCGGTTGATCGGTGATTTTCTTCATTGATAAACGTTAAACCACCACAGCTTCGTTGTGTGAATCGGAATTGCATTGCTGTGACACACCAACACACCCCGTGGCAGTGATTCTGTATCCCCTAATCGAGGAATCAAAATGGATCAAGATTTGAAATGACAAGAGAAATTTAGACATATTTTGTTTACACATGTAATTTTTTGTTCAAATTATATCCAAGTGTGATATATAGTCAATATTCAAGAGGTACAAAAAAACCCCAAAGTATGTCCTCATATTTTCACATCCATGCCAAGAAATACTGCATTGAAAAGGGTCCATTTAGCCTACCCTGTTTTATCGCTCTAATCAGCAAATGGCGGGGTCATATTTCTGCTGTCAAAATTGTATTTCCCTCCAAAGTCTTAACCCTTGAATCCAAGTCACACACTCTCTGATGCAAAGTAATGATTGTCCTAACTATCCGATTAGCACATTATGAACATGTCTTTGGTCATAGTGTACATATCATAACTCACATCAATGTTTTCTGCTATATTATTTCAATGATATGGTTTAACAATTTAAGTTATGCAAACAGCGCTGATTGTTTGAGGGTATATGCATTAGGCCTATGCTGTTGGGGAATTGTGGAATTGTCCCAGATGCACGTTAAGATTAACCTCAGTAATAGGGCCATGTGGCATGTGGATCAATGACAGGGTATTTTTAGCCGTGGGTAATTTGACCTGAATTTGAAGCCTAGCTGGTGTGGTCAATGATGAAATGTTTGGATGTTAAATAGGATACACGTTAAAGGCTACAGTTTACATATATATATAACAATATACTGAAGTGTTAATTATAAATCTAATTTTAATCAGAATTATTTCAGATCAGAACTTGCTGGTAACAATGCCCTAATGCACGTTCATGCCAAAAATCAAGGTTCTAATGTCAACGGTTCTGCTTATTTTGCCGACGAAAGGATTCGGATGGACTCACTCACTCATTACCGGACAATTTGCGATCTGTAGCCTACTTCGTAGGAATAATAATCCACGGTCAACATTATTTGACCGTGGAAAAATAGGCATATGTCATTGACCTTGATAGAGTTATTACATCATTGTTCTTGGAAGTAATACCACTCAAGCCGGTGCTAAATGTAGTCATGTCATTCAAGATGTGCACATGAATTACTACAATGAAAGAGTAGATGAGAGAATGAACATGAACATCGTGTGACACTGGAGTTTTTTGACGTTTACATGAACAGTCAAAAACAAGTTTGGAATGCATTAGAAAACAAGAAGATAGATCAGCGATACGGCATATAGCAAGCGTCAGATCCGACATTCAATATTCAGCCTTCGTCCATAAAAGAATTTCCGCGTCAATAATCGGAAGACCTATTTCGCACCAATTCCAAATGCGTATGAAATAAAAGTAATGAAAATACAAGAGATTCCTACGAGCGAATAAGCGGTCACATCGTGATTGCCGGCATCATTACTTTGATTTAAATACCTTATCTCCATCCATCATCGATCCATGATTTCAATTCTAGTATAAAATGATAAAAAATTACGTTTCTCTAGCACTTTTTGATTGCTGAGATAATTTTCGTCCATTAAACCGATCGATCAGTGAATCGCAATCAATTGATAACTCATACGACAACTTTCGTAATTGTCGCCTAACAGATCCCTCAAAAACGACATACAGCCTGGGGTGAACAGATAATCATTCAATCGGAAATAACCAATCAGGCCAACTCAAATGTACTGTCATGAAAGACCCAACACAAATTGTCACTTTACGAGGAGTTGTGCTGAATGTTCAAGTGCGTTTTGGCAATTTTTCTTTCAACATATATTCGGTTCTATACAACATTTGTCAGTTTTGCCTGAACCACGCTGTGACTTTGACAGCCTGGTCAACTATACGCCTATTGCTAGATTTGCAGATTTTAAAGAAACTATCGATAGAATGACCTGGGCATGTAGATCACAATGTACTGCATATTCACAAATAACCTTCACATGTCTACCGATTTCGTAGCGATATTTTACAATTCTGATACAACAGGAAACCGATTAAAGGATAAAAAGTTACAGACTTTACGTGTGGAACACAAGTAACTTCTCGGTTGGGATGAGCCCTTGTTGCAGACACGGACCATGAGATAACACATATTATTAAAAAAAAAAAAAAAAAAAAAAACAACAACAAAAAAATACCAGACACTGGAATGTATTGGAATACACATTTTGGATGACGGCGGCCTACTGCCTACCGTGTGCACACACCAGGTTCTTTGCTAATTTTATATCGTCTGTCGTATATATATTTACTTATAACATAAGAAATCCCAATTTGGTTGTGGAAATTGCAATACTTTTCTTATGAATTTTCTTTTTACATAACGCGGTTATCAAGTTATGAGAACACAGTTTGGACGACAGCTACATGTACCTACAGAATATTGGATTTTATTTCGGTAACCTGACATATACTACATACAGACTCAGAATAGATCAACATCAAGAGTACACGAACATGTTCTGTACTGATTTTATGTGGTCTATCATACATGTCGAGCATATACGTGAACGCAGGAAAAACCCAATTTAGGTGTGGCCAACCGCCCCTCCACCCACCCCCGGGACAATCCAACCAGATCTATCTCTGGAGTAATATCTTCTGGGTGACGTATGTATTATATATCTACATCGCGTGATTATGAACAAGCCATAAACGGGCAGAAAGACACTAACATATCTAATAATATAGATAGATGTGGTGATGTGGAAATCTGGCGTATGTCAATTTCTATTCTCTTCCATTCAAAGCTGGTTGAGAATAATGGAATGTAAATGGTAGCAAAAGCGAAAAAGTGGTTTTTCGTGCATAATACACACAGTTAATGCAAAAGCACGCATCGAAGTACAGAAAAAAAATTACAGCACAATGATCGATGCATTCCATTCATGCATTCATGGATAAATGGATCGAGAGCCCAAATACATTCATCTATCTCCAGGGTTGGTCCAACAGAGCTGAATAAGTCCAATAGTTGAAGGCCTATCCCTTTCAGAATTATAAATAGTCTAACGTCCATCCTTCACCTATCCAGTCCCATGATCACATATTGAGGAATGCAAGAATAAAGACAGAAACAGAAGCCAACAGCTCATTCTAACCATGGTCATCGATGGTCCTCTCTCGATAATCAACATTTATGTCGGTTTTCTGGTGTGGCGCCATTATGCATTGATTTTATCCATAGACACAAATAATGATTCCATCATTTTCAGTGTCTGATATGAATTTCCGACTGCATTCTGTCTTGCCTATTGTGGTTTATTCACACCAATCATGATCAGGCTTAGTAAATTATGACAGCAAATGCATTACTTTGCATCTCATTTTCAGTATTTCTGTCTGATACGCTATATTTTTTAATAGGAAAGTTACGTGTTTATTGAATGCTATAGAATTAAACGCAACATTAAAAGGGTGGTGATAAACGATGCTGGCGTACTGACAAGAAGTCATATGACCCCACAGACAAATATACTGACTGCATACTAACACACAATTGACTTTTAGATACAGTCTCAGATACAATGATTTGTGCATTGTAAAAAATCGAAACTTTGAAGAAAAAAAAACAATGACGTTCTGGCGAATCAGTTTCATTCTGAAATATTTCTATTGACGGTTCGGGAATTTGAACAGTTATCCAGTGGAGATAAATGTATTATCAATAAGTTGTTATTATTAGCTTCTCCATACAACTATATTAAAATCCACAAACTGAATCAACCGGCTCCTTTGTCAAGTCTCTTTGGTGAGTACAGTTGGCTACACTTTCTCCGAACGACAGTGTATCAATGAACACTATGGCTACAATGTGGTGACAAACAGCTTTTATATTCGAAATGATTACCGCCATCACTTTCTTCTTCTTTTAGAAAACTTTTTTCCTGACGTTTACAGGAATTTACATAGCTTACTGATAGGTCATCTGAAATGGTACACTATTCGAATGCCAATGCGAGAATGTTGTTGACAAAAGCTCAAGAAAACAGACAATCCATCGGAGATTGATTAACCGACGAAATAAATACTCAAGAATCAACCGCATTCGCCACTGTGACAGAGCGTGTATATAGTTCTAAGCGATATCTGTCTACTTGGAACCGAAATAGATTGGATGGTGTAATGGTGAGAAAGAAATCAATTTAAGAAGAAAATTTGAAGTACCTGAAACTGATTGGAACGGTCTCCGATCTGACCAATAACATTCTTACTACGCTGTCTCCAAGCTGTTAGCCTCACATTTATTGAAGTATTTCCTGATACCGAGGGATATCCGTTTGTATTCATACCACAAAACATGTGGTGAGATTAACTCATTGTTCCGACTCTGTGGTTCACTCCGGGTATGTCTACATGGCTTACCAATGGGAAGAGCAGAACAGAACTTAGTTTGGAACGAAGTATTTAATCTTTAAATTTACGTGTTCATTGCAGGCAAAATGTTCGTGTAAGTTGTTTAGCCGTGAAACCTGGCCTGACAAGTTTATATGGGCGTAGATCCTTTAGACAAAACCAGACAATGGGTAAAGACAAGGTTGTTTTGATCAGACTGGGAAAATGCCTAGACCAGATCGATTTATCGTCGATATATCAATAAATACGTACAATCGCGCTTAATGGTCAGTATATTACTCAGGAATGGATACGGGGTTTTATTTTAGCACGGAGTTTTTTTTACATAAAAGTACATTTTAGCGTCCGTGTTCGTGACCAGACGAGAGCGCGGGGATCTCCTCAGCACTGAAACTTCAATGATGGCGGCCAAAGCAGGAAATAGCCTAGATGCCCATAAATTCCGTTTAATTACCTCAACAATTTATATATTAAATATTATTCCATTATTTTCATTATTTCTTGATGGATTCGTTCAACAAAGAAAAAAATGGGAGAGAACCTTTAAACATAAATTGCACGACAGTATGAAAAAGCAAGTAAACGAGTTTCTCAAAGTAATCGAAATTTAAATTAGAGTCAAATAAATATATATTATCAGTTGCATTCGAACGAAGATGGTGCAGCATCAAGATGATTTTAACTCCTCATGCAGATAGTATGTTCCAGATGTTTAACTTCCATACTAGAGGGCATAGTATGATGATACATAAGTAACCACCTCGAGTTAACTTAAGGAAATACTCTTTCAATCCGAGAGTGATGGATATCTGGAATGGTCTAACGGAACATGTGGTGCCCACGCCTTGAATTGGAGCGATATGCAAGAGGTGCAGCATCAAGATGGTTTCGTCTCAACTTGGCCTGGAAGCATAATATGCTGAAATTCAGACCAACACCGACTTGGAGGTGGTTATTGCAATTTGCCGAGGTGTCAAATAGGTGTCAGCGGGGAGTGGCAACGGAAACACCACCGATAGGGAGGTTTGCATCACATACCTAATAAGAAAACAATCAAATATACAATGCGAAGAGGTGGTTGTTGTTTCACTCACAACCGGGCTAGGCTACAAATTATGGAGCAGGAGATTAGAACATGAAAATTTTTCTAAGTATAATAACTTGCCCACAATTCTTCAATTTGTGTTACGTTTCCATGGTCCAACCATAGTTAACATGGTCAGGGGTCAAATTTAAATTGGTTCAGCAAAGAATACATAGAATTTGGCGCTAGACCATCTAATTTCATCTATACACCGGTACGGACAACGAACCACGTTCCGAGACGAGAATATCGATATGCTGCATGGTCTTCATTTTACTCTCAAGGGTCAAAGCATAAAGAGAATCGACGTCAGCTTCAGCAAAAAGACCAAAAGTTGTTTGTTGGGAGGATATGCAATCACGATCTGTGACTTCGGACTGGAATTATCGATAAACTCGGCTAAACCGAGGAAACGCGTTAAGAATACCTAATGTAATTACTTACAAGCTGGTCTGTCTCTGCATATCCGAGGCTATTTCCCACCATAGAAGTTAGTTTGTACTTTATCGTTTACAAATTCCAACGGTAATGTGCAAGGTTTGCTAACTTGTCCAGTATATATACCCTTTTGAAACTTTGAGTTGTTTACATGGTTCCAGGTCTTGGTCAAAGGAATCTTACTGTGGTCTATGATATACGGTTTTGATTAAGGGAACATCAATCGGATGTTGGGGAGGTACCAAGTGAAATCCTTCCGTTATGATCATATCGTTGGCCTGGTCTGGTTGGAATAAACCAGCTCAGAAAAGGACTAGGATATGCCATAAGAAGCTGATGTTGATGTACATATGTAGCAGCTGAGAATGAGACTAGATCCAACGTCATATGGTATTGTTGTAACTCGTAATCTTAGATGTGTATACATTTGTAAAGTGTAAACTTATGAATCCCAATATTCTCATGGCGCTCATATCTGGAACATCATGAAATGTTGACCGCATCTCTTTTGCTGGAAACTATTCTATGTTTGTGTATACTATGATTGTTTTTTTTTTAAATGGCTGATCCTGTTATATGAATTAAGTCTTATTATGGATTACGGACGCGGAAATTCTTTTGTGAACGACGACTTAATGTTTGATGTCGGATCTGACAGATATGTCACTGCACATTTTCTTATATCAAAATGCCAAAACACTAAAAAAGAAAAATTATTTGTTGTTGGTCCTGGACGATGTTAAAGCGCAAAAGCACAAAAGGAACACAAAAGACAGCACAGCAAAACCCATCGTAGCCGCAAAGTTTTCGCAATTATTCTGGCGCTAAAACTTCTTCCACAAACGAAATACATACGTCTAGTCCGTATTCAGCCGTCGTCCAATAAAGACTTTCCGCGTCCATAATCCGTACAGCACCCCGAAATGTTATGTGTCTGTTTTATTCAACATTTTCGGAAAATCTGTTCAGAATCAAAGAAATCCGCCAATGCCTTTCAGATTAATTTGGAAACACAGTGACTTCGGGCTCTCCATGATACCCATACAACGTGCATGTTCCCCGGTGTGATCACTTAATTTTCTAAAATCAAACCCAACAGCACAACAGATATCTTGATTTGCCTGTATTGAGAACCTTTTATATATTCTTGGGAGCATTCTTTGGTTTGTGTGTAGTCGAATGTAATTGCACGTTTACTTTTATTGATGGCAAATAATCATTTTGTGTTTTCTGTATGGCTGGAATGGTTTAGCTCTACTACTTCCAAGAGATATCATTCATGGGATGTTTCTTTGTAAATAGAGTTGATTGAATTTCTCATTAAAAATATCTATGTGAAATTTGGCAACACAATATATCAACAGCATATAGGTATTCCAATGGGTACTAATTGTGCACCCCTATTAGCTGACCTATATCTGTTCTCTTATGAATATGACTATATGCAGGCGCTTTCAAAAACCGATCCATTCAAAGCCCGTTCCTCTCATTCGCCTAACGCTATATAGACGTTCTTCTCGCTGTGGATAATCGCTATATAAATGACGCAGTGAAGGATATATATCCACCTTCACTGGATTTGAAGGAAACTACAGAAAACCTTACAGGTACATCATATTTAGACCTATATCTATAAAAATGAAGCGGGCCTTCTCTTTCGTCGACTGTATGACAAAAGAGATGATTACAATTTCGACATCGTAAACTATCCCTTTCTGGACAGTGCTATTCCAGTGAGACCTGCATATGGCGTATCACGCCAAGAAGCATTTGCTACATCCTGTGTTAAATGTGACGATTTTAATCAACGTCACAAAACATTGTTGCAGAAACCGGGATAAAGGCGTCATGATGTCGTTTGTGTCTGTTGACACAGTATGTTTTCAACTGGAAATAATAGCTTGAAAACCTGTATGCTGTTCATGTATGTGGAGTCCGTTTTTTGGGTTGATTTCCAGAATACCAATTTATAGCGGTGGTTGATTTCCAAGATACCAATTTATATCGGTGGTTGATTTCCAGAATATCAGTTTATACCTGTGTGGATGCTAACAATGTCCGGTGGCTAAAAGTTTCGACTCCTCTCTTCTAACGCAGCTGGGAAAGTTTTCTCCATATTATGGTGAAAATATCCTTCCTTAGGTGCAATAGAAAAGGGTATGAGAAGGTACACTAATCCACAGGAGATTCTCAGCCATCACACCTGCTCTAATTATAAAAAAAACCCACACAAATAAACATACACATGCTTCCTTCAATGATTATCGGTGTGGATGCTAAATTGAGTTCTTCGGGTAGAAGCACGACCACAAAACCCCTCAAGATCCGTCAAGTTTAAGGACCTTTAGCGGGAAATACATCGAAAGTGTAGCTGAAAGCATCACTATTATTGTTTTGCGTCTTGTAATTTAATCTACAAGCTTGATGTCGGTACGGTCAACGAGCCACGTTCCGGATCGAGATGGGAATATCGATATGCTGGTATCTTGGATTATGCTCGCGAGGCGATAGGGCAAAGGGGCAAAAGATAAAGAGAATCGACGTCAACTTCACCCAAAAGTCGACAGTTATTTGTCAGGGGTATAAGAAAATCACGAGCTGTGACTTCAGAGGAGAATTATCGGGCTAAAATCCCTCGAGAATGCCTGATGTAATTACGAATAAGGTGGTCTGTCTTTACACATTCGAGAATATTTCCTACTGTAGAAGTTATTTTGTACTTGTATGTGTACAATTTCAACGGCTATATGAACGGCGTGATAACTTGTCCGGTACATACCCTTTTAAAACTTTGTTGTTTGCTAGGTTCCAGGTTATGACCAAAGCAACCTTTCTTTGGGCTATCATGTATGCTTTTGACTAAGGCAAATTTGACATCAGTCGGATTTTGCAGGAAATTAGCTTAGTTTTATGCATACTATGATTTGTCCTTTCAATTTGGTGCTAATGTTATTATATGAATTGGGCCTTTGGATTATGGACGCTGAAAATCTTTAATGGACGACGGCTGAATATTGAATGACGCTTGTATTTCGCACGTATCAAGATAAATCCTTCAGCTATGATGATACCGTTGGCCTTGGATGACTAAACCGTTTCGGAAAATGACAAGAGAATGCGGTATGAAGCCGCGATGTTGATGTACATAGGCAAAAGTTAAGAATGAGACTATAGCCTGTGCCATATGTTATTGTTATAATTTGTAGATCATATTTATGTACATAGTTATAAAGTGCAAATCTTATCCGTAAGTGTCAGATCAGTTGGCGAGTGTAAATTCAAGAGGCAAGACAAAACAAATAAGAAGTAACATCCGGAAACAGATCAACAGTTCGATATAGACTAACTGGATCAAGTAGTAGAGAACCTAAATTACAAGCGTCTAGTCCGTCATTCATAATCCAGCCGTCGTCCACAGGCTGGCAGTTATTGGACGTAGAACAAAAAGCAAGTTTGCTTCCTCGAGCAACAGCTCCAGTATTCCTAAGGGGACATTCCAAGATCCCACCGAAATGGAAGTTGCAACGTTTCACCACATACAAATCGGCATATCATCAAGGAAAGTATGAAAAATATAAAAAAGAGTAGAAAAAGGTTTACTCTTAGTTTGGGGAAATGTTTCTACGTGCGTCTGTCTGCACATGTGGTATAAATTTGTGACAATATGTGGTATGAATTTTTGTATTAAATGCCATCATTTTCATCTGACGACGATACAGCTCACCAATCCCCAGTGTACGAGTTGTCACAGCGACACAGCTCTCCAATTACCAATACGACTGCACAATTACCCCCATGGCTCATTCACCCCCATGGGTCCATTCACCCCCATGGGTTAGTTTATAGGGATAGGGAGATCGCGTGCCCTTTCTATATTACTCATCGCGCACTACTCATCGTGCATGCACAGTCGACACATTCTACTGTAGGGTGCAAGCCTGGCCCATGGAATCTCATGTAGCGAAAACCCCAGGTCTCTCGCCCCACCCTATCCCGCGCCATACCTATGCGACCCGCTGATTATACTAGGGAGATACGAGTTGTCAGAGCATTTCCATCATAGCTCTCTAGATTTGTATCTAATACCGCTTATGCCGATGCTAGGGGCCGTGTGGTCATATCATCCAAGTTGCCACATGAACAGGTACAATAAAAGCGTACCTGAGATACAACACATATCACGAATCGTTAGATTCTTGGTAATGTGCTTTAGAATAGGTTAACCAGAAGACTATACTGTGAAGTCATGTGGCTCTGTCAGTATGTCGTCACGTCTTCCCACTTCCCTTATATGCGTTGTAATTTGGAAAGCTTAGCTTTAATCCTTCAAGAGATATAGTGTTAATACTACAAGCGTCTAGGCCGTCATTCATAATTCAGCCGTCGTCCATTAAAGAATATCCGCGTCCGTAATCCAAAGACCGATTCCATATTCCATATAACAGTAATAGCACCAAATTCAAAAAGACAATCATAGTATACATAAACATAGGCTAGTTTCCTGCAAGAGAGAAGCGGTCAACAGTTTTCAATGATGCCGACAAGACATCATGATGTTTCAAAAATATAAAATCCGTATCGCTTATCAGTATTGTTAATCCATAATAATCGTTGTAAAGTCGTCATCTAGTGAATGATGTATCTCAGTCACGCTTTGATTGTGACTGTTCATATGAGCGTCAAGAGGATCTTGAAGTACATGGGTTCATACGGCACCTAGCCCCGGGTTAAGCGGAATTAAACACAAGTTACAAAACGTAACGCCATAGATCTTGCACGCTACGTTCGTATTTTGTTATCAGCATGCGATATGTATCGCCAAATTTGAGAAAATTTGAGTGGAGGCGCTTGGTGGAATAGCCCTGTTTTATAAGTTTCTGCAACAATGTTTTGTGACATTTAACACAGGATCTAGCAAATGCTACTAGGCGAGATATGTATACGTCATATGCAGGTCCCACTGGGATATTACTGTCCAGAAAGGGATAGTTGACGATGTCGAAATTGTAATCATCTCTTTTGTCATAAAGTCGACGAGAGAAAATGCCCGCTTCAGTTTTATAGAGATATAGATCTAAATATGATGTGCCTGTAGGGCTATCTATAGTTTCCTTCAAATCCAGTGAAGGTGAATAACTTTAAATCTACATTAAAAAATAGGCCAAGGTTAATCATCTTAAGCTAAGTTCTAGTCAAACAGCACAAGCCTTTGTGGTATATATTTAGAAAGAGGAGCTCTCGTGCTAATAGCTTCAAATCTATTTAAATATGTTATCTGTCTTAGGTCAAGGTCGGTCATCGTCAAGGATTCCGGTCCATCAACAGCTGCAACTGTGTGGATTCGGAGATCCTGGATATACCACTTCAAGAGATACCGTGATCCCATGTCGTCTAAATCATTTGAGAGTTGATAAGTACCCTTTCTGGACAATAATATCTTCCAACGGCCTCTGTATATCGAATACATATCTCGCATATAAGCATTTGCTAAATCCTGTGTAATAATTGATGATTTCCTTCAATGTCGCAAAACATTTTCGCAGGAACTGAGCTACACCAATCACTTCCACTCAAAGATTCCTAAGTTTCAACATGAGCATGGTGTGATAGTGAATCTTTGTGAAATTTGTAGAAAACAGTCACAATCAAAGTGTGAATGAGATAAAAAAAATCCAGAAAACATTGGAAATTTATTAGGAAATAATAATACAGAACAGTGATACGGACAATCACGATATCTTGCATGTCGGCAACGTTGTTTGCATTTTAATACATTATCTCTATACTATCATTTATCGATGGTGTAAATTATGTTATAAAGCGATAGATCATTACGGTTCTCTTGCATTTTTTATTTGCCGATATTAGTTCATCGCCCATTAAAGAGATCGATCATTGAATCGCAATCAGTTGATTACTAAATCTGTTTTCACCCATAGAGCAACTGTCGTAATTGTCACGTAAGAATCCCTGAAACAACGACAAACACCCTGGAGGGAACAGTTGATCATTCGATCGATAACAACCAGTCAGGCCCACCTATTTTTTTGAGGGTACACATACCTGATGTTAAATAAGAGATAGCTCTATAATTCGAATTTCTCCAAGACATATCTTTACACTCACTATTTTCCTTCAGCTGAAACAAGATCCAACAAAACTTGTCACTTTCCGACTACTTGTACCGTATTTCTTGCTCTGTGCGTTTTTGGTAAATTTTCCTCTCACGATACTCTGTAAAAACAGTTGCATACAGAATTGCACATCTACAAAAAATGTGCATCAGAGGTACACAAGCTGTGTACTTTTTCTACACAAATTGTGTATCACAGCAACACACTGATTGCAGATGTTCAATTTTGTTACAGTGGTGTGTACCTCTGGTAAACAATCTGTGTACTTTTACTACACAATTGCTTTTAGAGAGTATGTTCTAGAGAACATTTGTCATTTTTGCCTAAACTCCATGACGGCCATTTATGTATGTTGTGCGATTGGCTTTACTGGCTTTGGCAGATTTGAGAGAAATGGGGTTTCGCGTGTCGAAGTGTCGAATTCTATGATATAAAAGCACGCAGCGAAGTAGAGGAATTCAAAACAAAGCGCAACTGGAGAATGGTCTTCCATTTATTTTCAGTCCACGATGGTATGCTGAGGAATGCAAAAATAGAAACAGAAAGCAGCAGCGAATTCTGGCCATCGCATCCGCCTGGAACTGAACAAGCATATCTTAAATATGTTACTTAAGTGAACGCTATGCATTGTGTTGGTGTGAAAAATGTGCGTAATGTTACCACAGAGTGTAAGCAAAGATCATCGCTGGCCCATCGCCATTGTCAGCCGGAACGATTCAGTGGACAGCGATGGAAATCTATTATGAGAAATCATCATGCACATTTTGGTGCCCAGATGTGACACTATGATGTATTAATTATATCCATCAGCAAACGATTCCATTATTTTGATTGACTCATTGTTTGATAATAATTTCATATGGGTTTCCCATGCCACTGCATTGTGCGAGTAATAAAAATGAATTCCCTTCACTAATGTGTTTTATTTACCCCAATCGTGAGCACCCCATCAGCCTTAGGTACACTTAACACACCACTTCAATATTTCTGTCTGCTTGACACGCTATATAAATATTTTAATACGACAGTTACGTGTTTATTGAATGCTAAATAACACGCAATCAACTTCTATGATATATAGTTTGAAGCGATATCTATCAATGTGGAATAAAAATATCCTGGATTGTTGTAAGGAAAACCTGTTACATTCGATAGGTAATTTTCTAAAAACTGAATGACAAATCGTTCTTTTGATTGGCACCGTCCTCGATCGTTCCAATCAAGAACACTCTTGCTATGATGTTCTCGAGCTTGTTACCTCAAATTTAGTTGAGCACATTCTTATAAAAATCTAATAGGAGCCGCCTGCTAAACTAATTGATAAAATATTTTCTCACATTGTGAGTAAAACGTCTAAATTTACATTACGGGACATACACTTGGATGATTTCTTGAGGGAGCCTTTTCTGTGGAATTAATACAAAAGTATCTGCCCTCAATTGGAAAATATTTAACAACAGATGATTTCGAAGGAATTAGGTTTTTCAATTCCCCGATCCATAATATCAAAAGAAGAAGAAATCAACTTATATCACTCCAAAAAGAATTTGTATGATTTTCGTGAAAAAACAAAACTTTCGTTGAAGCTCACTGCCAATGAGGATGGTGCCCACCCCACCCCTCGTTACTCCGGACCGAAAAAGCATTAACAGCTGGCAATTCCTTCCAGTTGAGCCTATGATTTTAAGCTAAATTGGAGTTCATTAGAATAATCCTGGTTGCAAAAACAAATCATATGTAAATTCAAAATGGTTGCCAGGTGGTGTCTCCAGAGAGTGGTACTTACTTTTGAAGCTTTTTCACCCTTGTTCGCCTTTCACATACGAGTACCTGAAAGTGAACAAACTCTTTTGTGACATGATGATTGTCATATTTAAAAGCTTTGTATTTTATGTTCAGAGCGCTTATGGCAATTTTCCTTTCGAGAGGTGTTCGTCATAGATTTCCAGAACACCAATATATACCGGTAAGGCTAAGAATGTCCGGTGGCTGAAGTGTCAGGTTACTACCTTATAACCCAGCTAGGACAGTTTTCTTCACATCAGGAATAAATGTCTATCCTTATAATTGTGACAGAAAAGGATATGGGGAGGTACACTAAATCCATAGGCCATTCTTGGCCCGCACACCTACAGTGATTATAGCAAAACCCACACATATAAACATACACTAGCTTCCTTCGGCGAATGCCATATAGTTTGTGAAATTGAGTTCTTTGGGTACAATAATGACAAAAATTAACCTCAAGATTCGTCAAGTTTCAGGGACCTCAGTGGGAAATACACCGAAATTGTAGCTGTAAGCATCTAACATTATTGTTTTGCTGTTTGTAATGTAATCTGCAATGTTGAAATCGGTACGGTCAACGAGTCGCGTTCCTGATCGAGATGGGAATATCGATATGCTGGTGTCCTTTCATTTTGCTCGAGAGGAGATAGGGCAAAGGCATAAAAGATAAAGAGAATCGACGTCAACTTTCACCAAAAAGGTCAAGAGTTATTTGTCAGGGGGATAAGCAATCACGAACTGTGACTTCTGAGGGGAATTATCCGGCTAAAATCCCTCGCGAATACCTAACGTAATTACAGATAAAAGTGGTCAGTCTATAGATATCCAAGAATGTTTTCCACAGTGGAGGTTATTTAATACCTTCTAAAACTGTTTGCTAGGTTTCAAGTTATGACCAAACCAGCCTCTTTTTGGCCTATCGTGTACGCTTTTAATTAAGAGAACCTTGACATCAGTCGTATGAATCCGATGTTGATGTACATAGGCAAAAAATAAGAGTGAGACTATAGCCTGTGTCATATGTTATTGCTATAATTTGTAAATCATATTTATGCATACATTTGTGAAGTGGAAGTTTTCGCGAGTATAAATTGACGAGGCAAAATAAAACAAATATAAAGTGACATCAGGAAATAGATCGACAGTTCGAAACAGAATAACCGGATCCAATACGGATGAACCTGAATTCACACGTACTAGCAGTGTTTGGACGTTGCTTCTTGGGCCATAGTTCCGGTATCACCCTACCTGGCCTGGTACTTTTTAAAAATGATGTCACTGCTTGAGCCAAGGGTATAGTATAAGTTTGATCCCCCTAGCCCCCCATCCAGACCACGACAGGTCCCAAAAACCACATGCCAAATAGGGTTAAGACATTTCAACATCCCGCCGAAATGGAAGTGGCAACTTTTCGCTATTTGCAAATCGGCATATCACCACAGAAATGATAGAATATAAATACACAAAAAACAACCTTAAAACTACATTTGTCATGTATAATTTGACATAAAAACGAGGTCATCTTAAATTAAGTTCTGAACGATCTGTATACAACCTTGTGTGATATTAACTTAGAAATGTAAAATGTAAAGATGTCAATCAAAGTCGCAGTTACAGGAACAGCTATACCAATAAATGCCTCCAAAGAACATCGTGTAATAGTAGATCTTTATGGCGTTCGATTCTTCGATCGTAAATAACCACTCATGCTCACCCATCATCTGTACCTGTACACGTAATTGATGTTGAATAGCCGACATTTCTACCATTCCAATATATTCTACATGCGCATTTTCCTTTCGAGATATATTCTAGAGAACATTTGTCACTTTTGCCTCAACTACACTGTGGTCATGACAGCCGGGTTCAACTGTACGCCTGTTGTGCGATTGTCTTTGCTAGTTTTGGCAGATTTGAGAGAAACGGAGTTCCACGTAGAAGTGTCAAATTCTGGCGTGTGTCAATTTCTCTTCACTTCCATTCAACGCTGGCTGAGAATAATGGAATGTAAAAGGTGCCAAAGCGTAAAAGTGGTTTTCCGTGCAAACTCCACACTGTTCGGCTAAAAGCATGCAACGAAGTAAAGGAATTGACAACACAGGCCAATTGGGGAATTGTCTTCCATCTATTTTCAATTAACGATGGAAGGTTGAGGAATGCAAGAATAGAAACAGAAAGCAACAACGAATTCTGACCATCGCATCCGCCTGGAACCGAACGAGCATATGTCAAATATGTTACTTAAGCGAAGGTATGCATTGTGCTGGTGTAAAAATAAATGGGGTAAATTGCCCCACAGAATGCAGGCAAAAGCTCATCGATGACCCATCGTCATGTCAGCCGGAACGATTCAGTGGACAGCGATGGAAACCCACCATACGAAATCATCATGCACATTTTGGTATCCAGATATGACGCCATGATGTATTAATTATATCCACCGGCATACGATTCCATTATTTTGATTGACTCAGTGTTTGATAATAATTTCATATGATTTTCCGACTGCATTGTGCGAGTAATGAAAAAAAGAAAAAAAAAAGAATTTCTTTTCCTAATGGATTTTATTTATCGCAATCGTGACCACTCGATCTGCCTTAGGTACACTACTTAACACACCACTTCAATGTTACGTGCTAATTGAATGCTAAATAACACGCAATCAGCTTCTATGATATGCAGTTTGAAGCGATATGAATCATATGAAACAGAAATATCTTGGATTGTTGGGATGAAAATCTGTTAAATTCGATAGATAAATTACTAATTACAAGCGTCTAGTCCGTCATTCATAATCCAGCCGTCGTCCATTAGAGAATATCCGCGTCCATAATCCAAAGACCTATTCCATTTTCCATACAACAGTATTAGCACCAAATTCAAAAAGACAATCATAGTATACATAAACATAGGCTTGTTTCCTGCAAGAGAGAAGCGGTCAACAGTTTTCAATGATGCCGGCAAGACATCATGATGTTCCAAAAATATCAAATCCGTATCGCTGATCAGTATTCTTAATCCATAATATTCGTTATAGAGTCGTCATCTAAAAAAAGATGTATCTCAGTCACGCTTTGATTGTGACTGTTCATATGAGTACCATGAGGATCTTGAAGTACATGGGTTCATACGGCCCCTAGCCGGCAAATGACAAATCGTTCTTTTGATTGGCACCATCCTCGATCATTCTTATTCTTGCTATGGTGTTTTCGAAGTTGTTACCTTCATATTTAGTTCAATATATTCTTATGAAAATCTATTAAGAGCCGCCTACTAAACTAATTCGTAATTTTCTCACGTTGTGAGTAAAACGTCTGCATTCACATTACGGAACATACAGCTGGGGGATATCTTGACGGAAAATTAATACAAAAGGATCTGCCCGCAATTCGAGAATGTATAACACCATATGATTTCGGCGGAATTGGGGTTTTCAGTTCTCTCATCCAGAATATCAAAAGAAAGAAAAAATCAACTTACATCAACCCAAAAAAGAAAAAAAAGAAGATAAACCTAGAGGGCAGCAAAATTGGGAAAGAGTTAATAGGAACAACACATCTGCACTTTCCGCCCCCCCCCCCTGTTGTTTTTTTGCTCCTATCTCCGGAACGACACAAAATTGAGAGCTGAAACTCCGTGAATTTTTCGATTATCATATTGGAGTCATTTTGAGCCTATTTGCATGACCCCCCCGAGCAGAGGATCATAGGTAAATTCAAAATGGCGGCCATGTGGGGTACCAGAAAAGTGATATTTTCGTCATATTTCCTCAAAATTTTTGCTTTTCTGTATGGAAAAGTGGATGAAACCTATTTTATTTCATCTCAGATTATTATTTACTAATTTATCATGCAGTTTTTGCGAAGAAAAAACAAAAATAAAAAATTCGAAAATTCTGACCGAAAAATCGTCAAAAAAATGTTCTTTTTAAAAATGACGTCATAGTGACGTCATCATGGCGGCCAACTTGAATGTTTTTACATTTTCTTGTAGAGCTTGACCAAAAGATATTGTGTGATAAGTTTCAGCCCTCTAGCCTTAGCGATAGCGAAAATATATAGGGGGGGGGGGGCACTTTCCGCCCCTCCCTAGGCTGCGGTACACCCCAAATCGCCCAGGCCAGATAGGGTTTTTTGTTATTTGTTTATTCACCAATATTAGATACGGTACAATAATAATATAAATTGTTTGAATATTGGCGAGAATAAAGCCCCATAGGGCTTGTTCTATCCCAAAGGTAGTGCGTTTACAATGCGTAAATGACGTCATACACTATATAAATAAAATGTTTGCTGTGAACCTGATCAGTTTTCTAGAAGGTAGGATTTGAGTTTGGATTTGAAGAGAGAAGTTGATTGGATTGCTTTAAGTGTGGAGGGTAATTTATTCCACTCACGAGGACCAGTATAAAATGAGTTGGATAGGTATATAGGCCTGTATAAATTAAATTGATGATATCGGGTGTTATATCATTATAGGGTTAAGGCTACTGTAAATACTTTTTACGAGTGATTATATCGACACCGAAAACGATCACTTCAGTCAGTAAACTATTCTTCCATTTTTCCATGTCTGTTACCATTTCGTTGTACATCGATGTACATAATAATAATAATATAATAAAAACTTTATTTATAGAGGGTATAAAACCTGGTTAGCTACAATAGCTAATCTAACCCAGGGCCCTCATTAGGGTCAGTGGGATATATACAGGATTAAAAATGGTAATAAATGCAGATGTAAACTAGTAAACCTTAAACAAAATAAATTACTAAAACTTTCTGAAAAAAATCCTTTACGTAGCAAGTCTAAATATTTGGGTATTCAGGGTATCTCGAATCGAATTATCACAGGCATTATATAAAATAGCCCCTTTATATCTCAAACCAGTTCTTGTGCATTTCAATTTCAGATCTGGTACATAGAGATCTTTATCCGCTACTGATCTTGTACATTTGGAATTTACTTCAGAAACTGGACGGAAAAGGTCACGAAGATAGCTAGGCGTAGAATGGTTCAATGTCTTATGGGCAGTCGACACTATTCTAAAATTAATTCTATCTTTAATTGGCAAAATATGTCGAGTCTTGTCAGTTCTATCATGGCGTTCATTTTTGTACCCATCAATTGAAGTGGCTGTTTTAGAATCATCTTTAGTGAACCAAGTTTCTGTCACGCCGAGAATATCTGTTTCTTTATTCGATTGATGAAGAATAATTTTTAATTGATCTAGTTTGTAATTTTCTTTTGTTGGACAGATACTCCTCAAGTTCCATTGCGTAACTTTCAGACCACTAGGTAGATCAGCTGTAAGTATTGGTATGTGCAAGACAGGGGTAACGTTTTCGTGTTCGATACCTGTACCAATACCGGACGTATCAGTGACGTCATACCGATTGTCAAGGCTTGAATTAAAGAAACTATCCGAGAAGTTAAAGGCCGGTTCGCCACAAGGGCCACAGTCCCAGGGTAAATTCGCTTGGACGTGATCGTTAAAAATCTGTACTGTTACGTCACCGCATTTTATGTGAACCGGCTTGTGACAAACAGAGCAAGATAAAGCTCGATGTGTTTTGGCCACTGGCTTATTACATACTCTACAAGGATTCCGAACAGGTCCTGGGTTAATTTGAATGTCACCTGCACGGAGTAGTCTGTCCTGATAGTAAATCCGACTTCTATCTACATGAGAAAGTTGAGTTCTCGTCGAAGCAGAGGTCAATATCGTCGACATTGGCGGGAACCAAGTATTACCAGTCAAGCAAATATTATCCTCGATTGCATGCACCGTCCCGTGAAAGGAACATGTCGTTGGAAGCTGTTTTGCATAGGTCAAGACAAGTGTGTAATTGTTCACCTTGGTAGACATCCCGGTATCATTCCATGCATACAAGCTATCGTCGGGAGCATTCCATTTGCTGGGTCCGGATGGTAACAAGAGTACATTGATGGCAATCATGACAGCGAGTGCACACATAGTTGAGGCAGATACAGGATCCTCCCCAGACATGGTAATCAAAACAATCATTGTACATAATGCCTTAAGTTAAATTTTTCTGCCAACTATAAGGTATCTGTGAGCTAGTCCTCTCTGTGCTGGTGTAAACTAAGGGAACACAGTCCCAGAAAATTTAACAAAAATTTCAACATGCTAGGTTAAAATACTGCAAACAGATTAGAATTACGAGAAAGTTAAATTTCCTTTTACATGTACACCGGTACGGCTATCGAGATTCGTGTCTGATCGAGACAGGAATATCGATATACCGCAATGCTATCGATTTTGCTCGCACAGAGATGGGGTAAAGGAAAAAAGAATGAAGAGGATCGATGTCCGTTTCATCAAAAAGGTCAAAAGTTGTCTGTTGAGTGATTTGCAATCACGACCCGTGACTTCTTACGGGAATCATCGGTAAACTCGGGTAAACCCAAGGGACGCTTTCAGAATAATGTAAGAAAGTGGTCTGCCTATACTTCACACAGACAACTGCTCATAGGACGAAGACGTACGTTTGGATTTAGTTAATATGGAGGATTTTCTGTTTCGGCTACTATATTGGTAGCGTTTTTCAAATATTATCCCTGTCACCCCAACTGTCCGTCCGTCTGTCTGTCCGTCCGTTCGTTTGTCCGTCAACTTTTCCCCGGACTCCCATATCTTGAGAACTACTGAAGGTCGAAGAAACTTCTGTCCAATATAGAATGTAATCTGCAGATGTGCCTTTTGTATGTTTCGTTGGTCAGGTCCTCGTCCGTCTGTCTGTCCGTCCACTTTTCTGTCCATCTGTATCATGGTTTAATTCCAACATGATGAACTATATGAGAACAATACAGCATTCTCTTTGGGATTTGGACAAAGTCCCAGCGGACGGAAAACTATGAATAAAAGCTCCAATGGACAAAAGCCCCATCCAACATTTAGTTTCAGGCCAGGGCAATAAGATCACAACTCGACCAATTTACCAATGTATACCCCCGTACATAGTAGGGGGTATACTGGATTCCGATTGTCTATCCGTCCGTCCGTCAGTGTGTCAGTGCATCCATCTGTTCGCCTGTATGAAATTCATTTCCCGGCAATAACTTGAGCACCGTTCAGTGGATTCTTCTGAAAGTGAACGAAATTTGATTGTGAAATGATGATTATCATATTGAATAGCTTTCAATCGCAAAAAAATAATTAAATAATAAATAAAATAAGTGTATATTTAAACACAAGCTAGTTTCTTGGCGAGAGAGAAATGGTTACCAGTTTTCGATGATTTCGGCAAGACATATTGAGCCGTCGTCAAATTCGAATCACTGACCAGAACTCTTCTACAAAAAAAAATCAAAGTCGTATCGTAATAGTGAGCTACAAGTTGTTCAAGTTCCAGGTCATTAACGGCAAAACACTGAAATACCGACCGAGTAATTGATGCGTCTGAGATCGCTTACGTTATGAGATAAATCTGTTTTTTTTTGCACCATCTTCATTCGTTATCGATCCATAATGTCAATTATTGTACAACGAATTGAATTACCCGAACGTTTCCCTATTACGTTTTGTTTGCTAAGAGGATTTACCATCCATTAAAGCACTCGATCATTGCATCAAAATCAATTGATAACTAAATACTTCTTCGCTCGTACAGCAACTGTCATAGTGCTCACGCAACAGATCATTAGCAAAGACATCATACATGTAAAACGACATTCATATTTACACGGCCTACACCTGGCATCGAGATTGAACAGTGAACGATGATCGGAAATAATCAGACCCGCCCATCAATTTTCACACGGTGACATAGCAGACCACATTACAGTCGAAATCTCTTGTACATGCAACCCACTATTTCAATATTTCCCTCGGGGTGAAAAAGATCCCCAACCAACAGAATTTGTCACTTTCAGGTCAAAATGTTCAGTGCGATTTTCGCAATTTGCCTTAAAGAGGTGTTCCAAAGAACAATTTTCATGTTTCTCTGAAATGCACTGTAGTCATGCCAGCGCAGTTCGTATCTTTCGCTTTTCTATAGTGTTTGATTGTATATGATGTTGACTGCCAATCACCATTTAGCAGCACCCAAATGACGTTCGATGTCTTCTTTTTGCACCAGAATAAATCTACCATGTTCCCGTTCTAAGATGAGGTATGGATCGCGCCTTTACGTTCAGTGCTGAGTGGGTGTCGAACAACTAATTGTGAGCATAAGTCATGTACGCCTCAAGACGAAAACGTATGCAAGACGTGATAAATTGGCAAAAAATCTTAAGAACGCCTAAATGTCAGTGATTATTGCATGGAAGGATGGAACGAAGAAGCGACCGGAGAATAATCAAGACAGAATGGGGGGATGGTGGGGATATCATGGAGGATGGGTCGATAGCATGAAAACATCTTTGCTGTACATGTATACGAAGTCCGTTTGCTTCTATCTTCTAACCCAGCTAGGGCCGTTTTCTGCACATCAGGGATAAGTGTCCAGCCATATAATTGCAGTAGCAAAAGGATATGAGAAGGTACACTAACATCTACAGTGATTATTAAAAAACAAACACATAAACATACACATGCTCGCTTCGGTGAGTGTCCTACAGGCTGGGACATTTAGTTCTTCGGGTATAAGAAGGACCACAATTACCCTCAAGATGCGTCAAGTTTCGGGAACCTTAATTGGCAGGGAATACATCGAAATTGTAGCTGAAAGCATCAAACATTATTGTTTTGCTGTTTATAATGTAATCCACGAGGTTGATGTCGGTACGGTCAACGAGCCGCGTTCCTGATCGAAATGGAAATATCGATATGCTCTTATCCTTTGATTTTGCTCGAGAGGCGAGAGGGCAATGGGGTAAAAGATAAAGAGAATCGAAGTCAACTACACCAAACAGTTCAACAGTTATTTGTCAGGAGGGTACGCAATCACGAGATGTGACTTCTGAGGGAATTATCCGGCTAATTAAAATCCCTCGAGAATACCTAATGTAATTACGGATAAGGTGATCTGGCTATACACATCCGAGAATATTCCTCACGGTAGAAGTTATTTGTACTTGTATGTGTACAATTTGAACCGTTATGTGTACGGTCTGTTAGCTTGTTCGGGAATCCAATCCATTCTACATGCACATCACCATTTTCCTCCAGCTGAAACAAGATCCAACAGAACTTGTCACTTTCAGACGAATTGTATTTCTTGTTCTGTGCGTTTTTAGCAAATTTTCCTTTCAAGATATGTTCCAGAGAACATTTGTCATTTTTGCCTCAACTACACTGTGGCCATGACAGACTAGTTGTCTAGCTATGCATGTTGTGCGATTGGCTTTGCTAGTTTTGTCAGATTTGAGAGAATTGCGGTCTCACGTGTCAGTAGAAGCGT
This sequence comes from Hanleya hanleyi, assembly GCA_036873755.1. Classification (NCBI taxonomy): domain Eukaryota; kingdom Metazoa; phylum Mollusca; class Polyplacophora; order Lepidopleurida; family Hanleyidae; genus Hanleya; species Hanleya hanleyi. Next base: position 26,901 of record JAVTVY010012270.1, read on the forward strand.
CAAATGCTGGCGTACGTCAATTTCTCTTCTCTTCCACTTAACGCTGGTTGAGATACAATGGATTGTAAAAGCTGTCAAAGCGTAAAAGTGGTTTTCCGTGCAAACTAAAAGCATGCAGCGAAGCAGTGGAATTCAAAACAAAGCGCAATTGGGGGAATTATTTTCCATCTATGCTCGGTTCATGATGGTATGTTAAGGAATGCAAGAATACAAAACAAAAGCTCATTCTGACCGCTGCATCCGCCTGGAACTGAACAAGCATATTTTAAATATGTTAGTTAAGCGAAGGTATGCATTGTGCTGGTGTGAATAATAAGTGGGCTAAAATGCTATAGAATGTAGGCAAAGCTCATCGATGGTCCATCGTCATGTCAACCGGAACGACTCGGTGGACAGCGATGGAACCCATTATGAGAAATCATCATGCACTTTTTGGTGCTCAGATATGAGACTATGATGTATTAATTATATCCATCAGCAAACGATTCCATTATTTTGGTTGACTCATTTTTTGCTAATAATTTCATAAAGTTTCCGGCTGCATTGCGCGAGTAACAAAAAATTGAATTTCCTTCCCTAATGCGTTTTATTTATCCCAAACGTGACCACTCTATCAGCCTCATGCACACACCACTTCAGTATTTCTGCCGGTTTTGACACGTTATACATTTTAACAGGAAAGTTACATGTTTATTGATTGCTAAATAACACGCAATCAGCTTCTATGATATGTAGCTTGAAGCGATATCAATTAATGTGGAACAAAAGTTTCTTGGTTTGTTGAGAGCGGAATCTGTTAAATTCAAGAGGTAAAGTTCTAAAAACTAAATGACAAATCGTTTGATTGGCACCGCTCTCCATCGTTCTAATAAAGAAACACTAGCTATGGTGTTCTCGAAATTGTCACCTTCATATTTAGTTAAATATATTCTTATGAAAATCTAAAAGGAGCCGTCTGGTAAACTAATTGATCAAATATTGTCTCACATTGTGAGTAAAACGTCTGAATTCACATTATGAAACATAAACTTGGAGGATTTCTTGAGAGAAATATTTCGCTCGAATTAATAAAAAAGATCTGCCCTCTTTTCGTGACTGTATAACAGCAGATGATGTCGAAGAAATTATGATTTCAAATCTCTGATCCAGGAAGAAATCAACTTATACCTATCGAAAAAACGAAGAAGATAAACCTAGTGGACAACAAAATGGCAAAAAGAGTTGAGCAGAACACATCTGCTGCTCAAAGAGAAAAAGGAAACGAAGAAGCAGTGAGACTATTCAACAGGATTATTTCAACAAAGCCTGTCGAAATTTGCAATATAAAAGCATTCACCCACAAAAATCCCCAGCTTTGTCGATTTTCTAAAGACTACTTTAAATACTTTTTCTAGTGATTATATGAAAATGAAACGAAGGATCAGTGAGGCTGAAGGTGCATTATTTCAAAAAGGCTGTCGATATTTGCAATATAAAAACTTCTACCCAGTTTTGTCGATTTTCTTAAGATTACTGTAAATACTTTTTACGAGTGATAATATCAACACAGAAAATGACCACTTCAGCCAATACAACTATATATTCTTCCATTTGCCATGTCTGTTACTTTTTCGTTGTCAATTGGAAGGTGCTTTAGTGAAGATGCCTTTAGTTAGGCGCTTCGTGATTTTTCTGCCGACTGTATGCAAACCTATTAGAATTAGGAGAAGGCTAAATTTCCTTTTACATGTACACCAGTATGTCTATCGAGCTTTGTCCATGATCGAGACTGGAAGACCGATCTATCGCAGTGCTATTTATTCTGGTCGCCCAGAGATGGGGTAAAGGAGAAAGGGATAAAGAGGATCGATGTCAGATTCATCAAAAAGGCCAAAAGTTGTCTGTCGGGTGATTTGCAATCACAACCCGTGACTTCTTACGGCAATCATCGATAAACTCGGATAAACCCAAGGGACGCTTTCAGAATAATGTAATTAAGGAGAAAGTGGTCTGCCTATGCTTCACACAGACAACTGCTCATAGCATAGTTGGCGTACGTTTGGATTTAGTTAGTACGGATAATTTTCTGTTTCGGTTACTATATTGGTAGCGTATTCAAATATTATGCGTGTGGACATAGATCTGAAAAGATCGCGCCAAATGAAAACTGTATTAAAGTCCTGAACTCTTTATTGTTTCGATTCCGCCAGAATACTTAGTGCTATGACGGATGAAGTTTGCTATGCTATGATGCTTGTGCATGATGGTGTACAGAAATATCAGTTATCTCATCAACAAACCCCTAGCTTCATGTCCGTTTTTGTAATTTGTCAAGGAGTGAATTATATCTGTCTATGGGACTTTCCGAAGCATATTATAATCAACATTTGAAGAATACAGGATAATAAATTTTGATTGTGATTATAATCGCTTGCCGTACACTAGATAGTTTTTGTGACAAATAACACTTTCGTTGAGGCTCACTACCAACCAGGATGATGCCCACCCCTCCCCTCGTTATTTCGGAGAGATAAAGCATTAACAGGTGGCAGTTCCTCCCAGTGAAAATCAAATCATAGGTAAATTCAAAATGGCTCTCATGGTGTCTCCAGAGAGTGTCATTTGAGTTTGAATTTTTTCTACCCTTGTTCGCCTTTCACATACGAGTACCTGAAAGTGAACGAAATTTGTTTGTGAAATGATGATTATCATATTTAATAGCTTTAAATAGCAAAAAAGAGTAATAATAATAATAAAATAAAAATTGTTGGGAAGGTAAATAAAAAGTGTATATTTAAACACAAGCTAGTTTCTTGGCGAGAGAGAAATGGTTACCAGTTTTCGAGGATTTCGGCAAGACAAATTGAGCCGTCGTCGAATTCGAATCACTGACCAGAAATCTTCTATAAAAACTCCAAGTGGTTTCGTAATAGTGAGCTACAAGTTGTTCAAGTTCCAGATCGTGAACGGCAAAACCCTGAAATGCTGACTGTAAATGGTGCTTCCGACATAGCTTACGTTACGAGATAAATCCTTTATGCATTATCTTCATTCGTTATCGATCCACAATGTCATTATTGTACAACGAGTTTAATTATCCGAAAGTTTCCCTAGTACTTTTTGTATGCTGAGAGGATTTTGCACCCATTATAGCACTCGATCATTGAATCAAAATTAATTCATAACTAAATACTTCGTCGCACGTACAGCAAAGACATCATACATGTAAAACGACATTCATATTAACACGGTCTACACCTGGCATGGAGATTTAACAGTCAACGATGATCGGAAATAATCAAACCAGCCCTTCAATTTCCACGGGGTGATATAGCACACCGCATTACTATAGAAATCTCTTGTACACGCAACCGACTAATTAAACATTTCTCTCGAGGTGAAATTAGACCCGGCCAACTGAATTTGTCACTTTCCGAGGCGTTCAGTGAGATTTTAGCAATTTTGCTATCAAGGTGTTTCAGAGAACAATTTTCATCTTTCTCTGAAATGCACTGTAGTTATACCAGCGCTGTTCGTATCTTTCACTTTTCTATAGTGTTTGATTGTATATGATGTTGACTGCCCTAACACCATTAGCAGCACCCAAATGACGTTCGATGCCTTTTTTCAACACAAGAGTAAATCTACCATGCTCCCGTTTGAGAGAGATCTAAGATGAGGTATGGATCGCGTCTGTACGTTCAGCGCTGCTTGAGTTCGTCGGCATATATGATATTCGTTTGGAGCTCGAATTGTTGAATAAAGTGTTGAACAAATTGTGAGCATAATTCATGAACGCCTCCAAGACGAAAACGTATGCAAGACGAGATAAATTGGCAAAATAATCTTAAGAACGCCTAAATGTCAGTGATTATCACATGAAAGGATGAAACGAAGAAGCGATGGGACCGGAGAATAATCAAGACAGAATGGGGGGTTGATGGGGATAGCATGCGGGGTGGGTCGATAGCATGAAAACATCTAGGCTGTATACGAGGTCCGTTTTTTTGGTTGATTTGCAGCACGCGAATATATACCGGTGAGACTAAGAATGTCCATTTTCTTCTACCTTCTAACCCAGCTAGCACAGTTTTCTTCACATCAGGAATAAGTGTCCATCCTTATAATTGCAATACTAAAAGGTACATTAACACTTACAGTGGTTACAAAAAACACCACAAATATAAACATACACATGCCCCCTTCGGTGAATGTCATATGTGCTGGGAAATTGAATTCTTCGGTTTTACATGTACGCAGGATCACCGTTAACCTCAAGATGCGTCAAGTTTCGGGAACCTTAATTGTAGCTGAAAGCATCAAACATTATTGTTTTGCTGTTTGTAATGTAATCTGCCAGCTTGATGTCGGTACGGTCAAAGAGCCACGTTCCTGATCGAGAAGTAATTTTGTACTTGTATGTGTACAATTTCAACTGCTATGTGTACGGCATGTTCACTTGTCCGGTACAAATACCTTCGAAAACTTGGGGTTGTTTTCTAGGTTCCAGGTTATGACCAAACTATCTTTGGCCTATCATGTACGCTTTTGATTAAGGGAACTTTGACATCAGTTTTTAACACGCATCACACATAAATCCGTCAGCTATGGTGATCCCGTTTGCCTTGGTAGGCTAGATCGTTTTGGAAAATGACAAGAGAATGCAGTATGAAGCCAAAGTTGATGTACATAGATAAAAATAAGAATGAGACTATAGCCTGCGCCATATGTTATTGTTACAATTTGTAAATCATATTTATGTATACATTTGTAAAATGGATGTCTTATCAGTAAGTGACAGATCAGTTGGCGAGTATAAATTCGCGAGGCAAGATAAACAGATCTGAAGTAACATCAGGAGATAGATCAACAGTTCGACACAGAATAACTAGATCCAATAGGGATTAACCTAAACTCACACAGACTGCCAGTGTTTGAACGTAGATCATATAGCCGTTTTCTTCTTTAGGCCATAACTCCGGTATTCTTAAGACATTTCAACATCCCGCCGAAATGGAAGTGGCAACTTTTCGCTTTTGGTTTGGAACAATGTTTCTGTATGCGTCATTCATCTTTGTTAGGTATGAATATTAATTTGGAAAGCCTAGCTATAATCCTCCAAGAGATATTGTGTTAATAACCTTAAATCTACGTGTATCATATATAATTTGACATTCAAGGCCAAGGCCAGTCATCTTAAATTAAGTTCTGGGCAAGCAGCCCAGGCTTGTGTGGTATAAACTTAGAAAGACGAGCTATCATGCCAATAGCATCAAATCTAACGACCCTTACTGGACAATAATATGTCGAAGGACCTGTGTATGTCGAATAAATATCTCGCACAGGAGCATTGGATAAATTCTGTGTAAAATTTGAAGATTCCAATCAATGTCGCAGTTACAGGAACTGAGCTATACCAGCAAATGCCTCCAGAGATATTTGAACATGAACATCGTGTAATACCAGGTATATGAAAGCATACGAAAATGGGGTAAGAAACTGCTACAACAGTCTGTTACTTATTCAGTACTAAAACGGGTGAAATTTCGCTTCCTAGGTTTACCGCATACCCAATTCTCCCTCTGGCATTGAAGAGCGGTATGCAGGGGAGAAGAGCAGGAACTATCAAACATAAACCAGATGACGTCATAGTTCTTCTAGGTAAAACAAGCGCATGTGCGAACCATATGCGAAGTATGAATATACTTTAAACACAGTCTCTTGTAGAGTGATTCGGTGGCCGAATGGATAGAGAGGTTCGGCTATTGGCACGAAGGTCGTGTGTTCGCCTCCACTCAGGACAGACTATAGTAGCAGACTGTTAGCTGGAAATGGAGTGCTATCATTGTATCTGTACTCGTACGTCATGTTAAATAACCGAGAGTTCTACCATTTCAACGTCTTCTACATGCACCTTAACCTCACCATTTTCCACCAGCTGAAATAAGATCAAACATAACTTGTTTGTTTACAAACCTTTGCAATTCTTTCCCACCTCTTGCATATCGCTTCAATTTGTCACTGTCTGACGAGTTGTATTTCTTGTTCTGTGCGTTTTTGGCAACTTTCCTTTCGCGATATGTTCTAGAGAACATTTGTCATTTTTGTCTAGACCACAATGTGACCGCGAAAGCCGGTTCAGCTCAACGTCCCTTATGCGATTGGCTTTGCTAGCTTTGACAGATTTGAGAAAAATCGAGTTTCACCTATCAGTAGAAGTGTCGGGGGAAAAGTGGTTTTTCCGTGAAAACTTCACACAGTTAAGCTAAAACCATGCAGTGAAGTAGAGGAAATCAAAACACAGCACAATTGGGGAATTGTCTTCTATCTATGTTCAGCTCATGATGGAATGATGAGGGATGCAAGAATAGAAACAGAAAGCAACATCTAAGTCTGACCATCTTATCCGCCTGGAACTGAAGAAGCTTATTTTATATATGTTAAAGCGAAGGTAGGCATTGTTCTGGTGTATAAAATAAGTGAGCCAAATTGCCACTGAATGTAGGTAAAGCTCATCGATGACCCATCGTCATGTCAGCCGGAACGATTCAGTGGACAGCGATGGAAACCCACCATAGGAAATCATCATGCACATTTTGGTATCCAGATATGACGCCATGATGTATTAATTATATCCACCGGCATACGATTCCATTATTTTGATTGGCTCATTGTTTGATAATAATTTCGTATGAGTTTTCGACTGCATATTGCGGGTAATGAAAAAAAGAAAGTATTTCCTTCCCAAATGTATTTTATTTACCCCAATCGTGATCACTGGATCAGCCTTAGGTAAACTACTTAACGCACCACTTCAATATTTCTGTCTCTTTTGATACGCTATAAATTTTAACAGGAAAGCTACGTGTTTATTGAATGTTAAATAACACGCAATCAGCGTCTATGATATGTAGTTTGAAGCGATAACAACCAATGTGGAACAAAAATATCCTGGATTGTTGGGCAGGTAAATGTCTAAAAACTAAATGACAAATTGATTGGCATCGTCGTCGATCGTTCTAATCAAAAACACTATTGTTATGGTGAATCTGTAACCTTCATATTTAGTTCAATATATTCTTATGAAAATCTAATAGGAGCCGCCTGCTAAACTAATTGATAAATTATTTTCTCACATAGAGTTGGGGGATTTCTTGAGAGAACCTTTTCTCTCGAATTAATAAAAGAAGATCTGCGCTCAATTCGAGAATGTATAACAGGAGATGATTTCGACTGAATTAGGTTTTTGCAAGTCTTTGATCCTGAATATCAAAAGTAGGAGAAATCAACTAATACCACTCCAAAAGGTCAAAAGGACGAATATAAGCCTACTGGACAGAAAAGTAGCAAAAGATAATAAGAACAGATCTTTTGCTCAAACAGAAAAATGAAACGAAGAATCAGTGAGGCTGAATTATTTCAGCAAAGCCTATTGATATTTGCAATATAAAAACATCCACAAACAAAAAGTCTCAGCTTTGTCGATTTTTTAAAGACTAAAAGACTACGAGTGATTATATCAACACGAGTCAATACAAAAATTCTTCCATTTTTTCTACGTCTGTTAACTTTTAGTGAAGAGTACACATCACCTTAAGTTAAACGCTTCATGATTATTCTGCTGACTGTAAGGTATCTGTGACCTAGTTCGAGCTATGCTGCTGTAAATTAAAAAAACAGTCAACAGTCGCTGGAATTTTATCAAACATGTCAATGACCTAGATTAAAAGATAGCAAACGGACTAGAATTCCGAGAAAGTTAATTTTTCTTTTATATGTCCACCGGTACGACTATTCATCTTTGTCTCTAATCGAGACTGGAATATCGATAGGCCGCAATGCCATTGTTTTTGCTCGCGCTGAGATGGGGTAAGTAGAAAAAGGATAAGGAGGATCGATATAAGTTTCACCAAGAGGGCAACAGTTGTATTTTAGGGTGATTTGCAATCACAACCCGTGAGTTGTTACGGGAATCATTTGTAAACTTGGATTAACCCAAAGGGACGCTTTCAGAATAATGTAATAAAGGAGAAAGTGGTCTGCCTTTGGCTTCGCACAGACAATTTCTCATAGGACGATGACATACTCTTAGAAAGAGGATCTATTATTCTAATAGCATCAAATTTATTTTCAAAATGTAATTTGACTTAGGTAAAGGTCGGTCATCTTTAATAGGCTCCTGGTCCTCGAACAGCTGCAACTGTTGGGATATCTCATAATCTTACCTCGACTAAATCATAAGAGAGTAGATAACTATCATTCCTGGACAATAATATCTGCCAAGGGCCTGTGTATGTCGAATACATATCTCGCTTATAAGAATTTGCTAAATCCTGTGTAAAATGGGAAGATTTCAATCAATGTTGCAAAATATTTTTACAGGAACTGAGTTATATATAGGCCTAATGGAGGACACCAAATGTCCTCCATTCAAAGATTCTCAGGTTTGAACAAGAATATCGTGTAATATTAGGTCTTTATGGCGTTCGATCATTTCATCGAAAATAACGAATCAGACCCACCCATCATTTTACCGGCACACGTACATGATGATGAATAATCTCTTCTACACACACTTTTACCCTCGCCATTTTCCTCCAGCTGAAACACGATCCAACAGAACTTCTCACTTTCCTTATGAGTTGTATTTCTTGTTATGTGCGTTTTTGGCAAATTTTCCTATCAAAATATGTTCTAGAGAACATTTGTCATTTTTGCCTAAACTACACTGTGACCATGACAGCCGAGTCAACTTTACGCCTGTTGTGAGACTGGCTTTGCTAGCTTTGGCAGATTTTTAGAGAAATGGGGTTTCACGTGTCAGTGGAAGTGTCAATTTCTGGCGTAGGTCAATTTCTCTTCTCCTCCATTCAACTCTGGTTGAGGATAATGGAATGTAAAAGGTGCCAATGCGGAAAAGTGGTTTTCCGTGCAAACTTCACACAGTTAAGCTAAAAGCATGCAGCGAAGTAGAGAAATCAAAACACAGCGCAATTGGGAAATTGTCTTCCATCTATTTTCCGTTTATGAAGATATGTTGAGGAATGCAAGAATAGGAAAAGAAAGCAGCAGCGAATTCTGAACTTCTCATCCGTCTTGAACTGAATAAGCATATTATATCTTACATGTGTGACTTAAGCAAACGGTATGCATATTGTTTGTGTCAAAAATAAGCGGGATAAATTGTCACATAATGTAGGCAAAGTTCATCGATAGCCCATCTTCGTGTCAGCCGGAACGAGTAAACAGTGCTGGAAATCTATTATAGGAAATCGTCAGGCACATTTTGGTGCTCAGATTTCGCGTCATGGTGTATTAATTATATGCATCAGCAAACGATTCCATTATTTTAATTGATCCATTGTTTGATAATAATTTCATGTGGCTTTCCGATTGAATTCTGTGAGTAATAAAAAATGGATTTCCTTCCCTAATGTGTTTTATCTACCCCAATCGTGATCTCTCGATCATTCTGAGGTATATTATTTCAAACCCCACTGTATGCCTGACACTATACATTTTAACAGAAAAGTTGCATGTTTATTGAACGCTAAATAACACGCAATCAGATTTTATGATATGTAGCTTAAAGCGATATCAATCGATGTGAAACAAAAATATCTTGAATTGTTGGGAGGGAAATCTGTTAAATTCGATAGGTCAATTTCTAAAACTGAATGACAAATCGTTTTATTGATTGGCCCCGTTCTCGATCACTCTATTATAAGAACAATCTTGCCATGGTGTTCTCGAAGGTGTTACCTTCATATTTAGTTCAATATTCCTACGAAGTAGGCTACAGATCGCAAATTGTCCGGTAATGAGTCAGTCCATACGAATCCTTTCGTCGGCAAAATAAGGAGAACCGTTGACATTAGAACCTTGATTTTGGCATGAACGTGCATTAGGGCATTGTTACCAGCAAGTTCTGAGTTGATCGAATTCTGATGAAAATTTGATTTATAATTAATTTTTTATTATTTATTGATGACTCGAGTGCACTGTCATGCCCATCAGGAACCCTTGGCTGTATTATTCACTGTGACTTTTAAGCGCCTGGGACTAACTTCGGCCGCCCAGCACTAAAGCAAAAAAAAAATGATGCGCCCAGCTCTCGAAAATATCAGTAACTTTAATGGTACTTGCCAAAATATGTCGGCATTATACGTTTCCAGGTAGCTCCGCCATGTTTTCCCTAATAGTCCACGCCACGCTTCCCAAACATCTGCCGTAAATTGTTGGAAATATTCGGGAACCCTCGTGATCATGCTGGTCGCTGTTAGCCGGTGGTATTGCGGAAGGCTACCGAAATCCCAGAATCTCGCGTCAGGCGAGCTGTATATGCCACGATGCATGAAGGAAGCAAATCATTTGATCGGAGAATGGAGGTTGTTATTTCGTCTGCTGCGAAGTTTTACCGAGCCACGAATATCACTTGACATGTATTTTATAAATCAATGTCATGAAGCGCCAAGCAACTTTGAAAAACTTCTTCTCACAGAAGCGTCAGAGGTCCAATGAAGGTAAATCTTTTGTTGGCTTTCGGTGGTCGTTGTTGTTGTTCTAAAACGTCAGCTTCCAAAAAATATTTTAATTATATCTATATTAAAAGCACACATGCATGTGTGCGCTCGCTCGTACGTCGTAATCAGTCTATTAGATCTACATGTACTATGAGATATCTATAATATGGCTAGTACACTTGAATCCAGTATTAAACTGGAGATTCCTGAGTAATCTATTTTTAGCCTAACTTACATTGTAATGTTGACACACATTCCGATACCACACACATTCCGATAGTATCCGTTTTCACTCATTTGCTGGTCTTGGAATTTCGTTGAGATTGAAGGCATATTATACTGCACGTTTTATATATCCAGCCTATACAACATTGCATCATTTCTTCAGTTCAGTCATTAGTTAAAAAATGTTCTACCTCAAAAAAAAAAAAAAATGGCTGGATTTTATGAGAGAAATTACTAAATTTAAACACAACAATGACCCTATTATATGTTATTACTGAAGAAATCGATAATAAAATCATCGTTGTGTTTTAAATTCAGTAACCTATAACCAGTTGTTTATTTTGTTCGTGTGTGCTTTATTGTTCATTGATTATTATTATGTACTCTCTTCAGATGAGGTACCTTGAAGTTGAATGCCAAATAAATATATCCATGGAGAATGGCTCTCTAGTGATGCCTGATTTGATTCTTGCATTCTAACAAATCTCTGATCTTGACCTTTCTCACTTCAAATTTGTGTTTCTTATCCAGTTTCCTGTCTTATTTAGGACTACAAACATGTACTTCTCAACTGCTCTGACAGAGCATCATTCCCTACGCTAATTTAAGAAAAATCGCCTAATGCCGAGAAGGGGGGGGGGGGGTCCCCGCTCTCTCGGACTCTCCCCCAACACTTCGTGCTGTACTGCTGGGCTGATCATTCTCCAGGGTAATAGAAACTGAGGGCGATAATAGTTGCTACGCTAATGACTCACCAGCGGTGACATCTGGAAAAGTTAATAGTTCCCACTGTCAATTAGAGACGCTATATAAATTCTCTCATGGTAGCACACAGGGCCCCCAACTCATCTCACGAGTACACACTTACATTATCTCAAACCCTATTTCGTAGATCCAGTGACGTTAGTCACACTGCCATGTATTCATATGAAAATCTAATAGGTATAAACTAATTGATAAATTATTTTCTCACAATGTGAGTAAAACGTCTGAATTCACATTACGAAACATAGAGTTGGACGATTTCTCGAGGGAACCGTTTCTTGCGAATTGACACAAAGGAACCGTTTCTTGCGAATTGATACAAAGGAATCTGCCCTCAATTCGATTTCGACGGAATTAGATTTTCAATTCTCTGATCCAGAATATGAAAGAATAAGAATCAACTGATACCAATCCAAAAAGGAGAGGAAGAAGATAAGCCTTGTGGACACCAAAATGGCAAACGAGTTAATAAGAACACATCTGCGGCTCAAAGAGAAAAATGAAACAAAGAATCAGTGAGGCTGGATTATTTCAGCAAAGTCTGTAGTTATATGCAATATAAGAACATCCACCCACAAAACCCCCCAGTTTTATAGATTTTCCTACGAAGTAGGTTACAGATCGCAAATTGTCCGGTAATGAGTGAGTCAGTGAGTCAGTCCATCCGAATCCTTTCGTCGGCAAAATAAGGAGAACCATTGACATTAGAACCATTGACATTAGAACAATGCATTAGGGCATTGTTACCAGCAAGTTCTGAGCTGACCGAATTCTGATGAAAATTTGATTTAAAATTATTTTTTTAATTATTTATTGTTAGCTCAGCGAGTGCACTGTCATGCCCATTGGGAACCCTTGGCTGTATGTTTCACTGTATACATAACACAGTACAAAACGTGATGTGATAATGAAATAAGAAATGCTAATTTTCCATCATTTGTTAGTGCATTTATCTACACTGCTATTACCAACTTGCCATTCTTGATACACACAATTCAGTATATTGTAAAAGATATATGTAAACTGTGGCCTTTAACGTGTATCCTATTTCACATCCAAACATTTCATCACAGACCAAATCAGGCTTCAAATTTAGGTCAAATTGCTACTGGTGGTGAAATATCATACATGAGCAGTGTGATTAACGTCACAAGACCTACGAAGTAGAGTAGGCATTAGGACTCGAACGCGAATTGAACTCTTGGAAATCTCCACCCCCAGTTGAAATCCTGCCTATACTGTTAAAAATGTTTGTAAAGTTACAGTAGAAAGTATTGTAAAATGTGACAGTGGAATTTACAGTTAAATAGAAGCATCAGTTTCAACTGCTATTTTACAGTTCATAGCTGTAGCAATACAGACAACCAGTGTAAGTTTGCATCTTCTGGATGAACTACAGTATTAATTGGAGTAAAGGGCAACAACGCTGTATTGTAACATTATCCGGGTGTAAAATTACAGTAAGATTATTAGGTGTATTTCGTATACCTTTCCAGATCTTTTAATCTATAATACACAGAAAACTTCAAGTACAATTTATCTAAAATGTGCAAGGAGGAATAATGAGTTTGCCTGCAAAGGTTCAATCCTCGGGGGTGGTCGTTCGAGTTAATGTACATGTTCAAAGACCAACTTAGCCTCTAATATTGCACCGTTTCACAAAGCTGATGTGCAGGATGATAGAAAGAAATGTGTTTGCGCTTATATTATCGGTGGTGCTGAATATAAATATATATTTAACCGAACCATTACGTTCTGGGAATTTTCTTCTCTACTCTCTTGAAAGAGAGAAACCAGGGAACTTGACCATGGATTTGTACAGTTATTTCTGTTGATTTAACGGTATTGTTGTTGTAATTATGCAATACTACCACTGTTGTAAAATTACAACATATGCTGTAGAAATACAGATATACAGATCCGGGCATCCTATAAAAATACAGTGAAAAGTGCTGGTACCCTTTTTGCCAGCACTTTTTGCTGTAAAATTACAGCACCCTTTTTTACAGTGTATATTAAGATGGGCACCGCCCAAGTCAGAATCGCCAGTGATTTTCATCAAAAATCACCAGAAATTTTCATCAAAAGTAGGTCAGCTTAGAACTTGTTGGTAACAGTCTCCTAATGCGCCTTCATTCCAAAAATAAATAACGATCGCCGATTTAATTTTACAATTTTTTAACTAAAGGAAACAGATTGAATAATAAAAAATTCAGTAGATTTCAAGCTTTACGTGTGAAAATACATTTACATTTCTTTAATGGTTTTCAGTGCCCTTGTCCAGGATCAAAACAACTTTTTGAATCGCATTATTTTCCCAACAATACAACAAATTTTTATCTGTACTACCATAGTAGAAAGGTAGCATTTATGTAGTTTACGGTAATTCAACTCAAGACCAACACCTTCTCTGCACAAGATAATAATGATTCTATGTCATTCTCCTGAGCATAACCGGTGCAAAGACGAATAAATAGCGTCTCTACATCACGTTGTTATCTAGATATATGAGACAACACATTTTGGGTATCGGCAATCTAATGAATGTACTATTCCGGTTTTCTTGTTTCATATTATATTCTATGACGGTTGATCGGTGATTTTCTTCATTGATAAACATTAAACCACCTCAGATTCGTTGTGTGAATCGGAATTGCATTGCTTTGACACACCAACACACTCCGTGGCAGTGATTCTGTATCCCCTAATCAAGGAATCAAAATGGATCAAGATTTGGAATGACAAGAAAAATTTAGACATATTTTGTTTACACATGTAATTTTTTGTTTAAATTATATCCCAGTGTGATATATAGTCAATATTCAAGAGGTACAAACAAAACTCAAAGTATGTGCTCATATTTTCACATCATGATCAAAGTCACTTTATCTAGTTAAATTCTACCCAAAGAAAATAAATTAAGACCCGTTAAACATGTCGTCATGGCTTTGTTTCACCCTCAGTAAACTTTTACCATAGTTGCTCACACAGACTAATCTGAAGGATGATACCACATCTTTCTTTCTTCTGCTGGGTTATTGCACCAGGCTGACTTAATTGGTTGGTGTAGGATACTTCACCACCAGTGGACAATTTGACCTGAATTTGAAGTCTAATGTGGTCTGTGATGAAATGTTTGGATGTGAAATAGGATACACGTTAAAGGCCACAGTTTACATATTTCTATAACAATATACTGAATTGTGTGTATTGAGGCTGCCAAGTTGGTAATAGCAGTGTAGATAAATGCACTAACAAATGATGGAAAATTAGCATTTCCTATTTCATAAAAACAATTACAGATGGCATATCCCACCAGATTTTGTATTGTGTTATATATACAGTGAAACATACAGCCTAGGGTTCCCGATGGGCATGACAGTGCACTCGCGGAGCCATCAATAAATAATTAAAAAAATAATTATAAATCAAATTTTCATCAGAATTCGGTCAGCTCAGCTCAGAACTCAAGGTTCTAATGTCAACGGTTCTCCTTATTTTGCCGACGAAAGGATTCGGATGGACTGACTGACTCACTCACTCATTACCGGACAATTTGCGATCTGTAGCCTACTTCGTAGGAACATCATCCAATTAAGTCAGCCTGGTGCACTAACCCAGCAGAACAAAGAAAGATGTGGTATCATCCTTCAGATTAGCCTGCGAGCAACAATGATAAAAGTTTACTGAGGGTGAAACAAAGCCATCCTGCAAGCCACCCGAGGAATTTATCAGCTTGTGTTGGGACATTTTGTTGGTATCATGTAAGTTGTTTAGTAGTTTACTCATTCAAATCTCCATACCATATTTTCTGTTATTCAACAGACAAATTTCTTTACTGGTTTTAATTGTTTAAGTTTTACTGGGTCTCAACTGCTACAGATAGTAACATAGTACTGATACTGTAGAAATGGGTAGTGTGAATTTAATTATTCCAAGTTGAGTACAATATGTTCACATGAATGGTGGAATGTCTGGACTCTCAAATGAAAGTGTGTTATACATGTACATAGCTCAAGCATGTCAGGTTTGAGGAACAAGCATGGTTGCAATTAAGATATAATCAAAGACATTTCGTGACAATTATTGAATCTAAGTAGGCCCCTACCTAACAAAATTAGCTTAATAAAAAAGGCCTTCCTGGCGTAAATTGTTTTCTTTCGAGAGAGAATGGTACTTTCTGAGCTAAGAATTTCCTGTATAAAGATAGGTTGTTCAAGGAGGCGTTGTTTTTGCCGCTGTTGTGTGCATCAAGTGTATGGAAACATGATATATGCACCCAGAGCCCTGATCTACAGCTGTATAAAACTCAACATCTGGCATTAACGGCATGTTTAAAGGGTCTTAATTTATTTTCTTTGGGTAGAATTTAGCTAGATAAAGTAACTTTGATCATGATGTGAAAATGTGAGCACATACTTTGAGTTTTTTTTGTACCTCTTGAATATTGACTATATATCACACTGGGATATAATTTAAACAAAAAATTACATGTGTAAACAAAATATGTCTAAATTTTTCTTGTCATTTCAAATCTTCATCCATTATGATTCCTTGATTAGCGGATACAGAATCACTGCCACGGAATGTGTTGGTGTGCCACAGCAATGTAATTCCGATTCACACAACGAATCTGAGGTGGTTTAATGTTTATCAATGAAGAAAATCACCGATCAACCGTCATAGAATATAATGTGAAACAAGAAAACCGGAATAGTACATTCATCAGATTGCCGATACCCAAAATGTGTTGTCTCATATATCTAGATAACAACGTGATGTAGAGACGCTATTTATTCGTCTTTGTACCGGTTATGCTCAGGAGAATGACATAGAATCATTATTATCTTGTGCAGAGAAGGTGTTGGTCTTGAGTTGAATTACCATAAACTACATTAATGCTACCTTTCTACTATAGTACTATATATAAAAATTTGTTGTAGTGTTGGAAAAATAATGCGATTCAAAAAGTTGTTTTGATCCTGGACATTGAAAACCATTAAAGAGATGTAAATGTATTTTCACACGTAAAGCTTGAAATCTACTGAACTTTTTATTATTCAATCTGTTTCCTTTAGTTAATTAAATCGGCGATCGTTATTTATGTTTGGAATGAAGGCGCATTAGGAGACTGTTACCAACAAGTTCTGAGCTGACCTACTTTTGATGAAAATTTCTGGTGATTTTTATGAAAATCACTGGCGATTCTGACTTGGGCAGTGTCCATCTTGATATAGGAAGGATTTCAACTGGGGGTGGGGATTTCCAAGAGTTCAGTTCGCGTTCGAGTCCTAATGCCTACTCTCAGGGCGTAGACAAGTGGAGAAGTTTGGGGGGGGCTTAGGGGGAGAGTCTGAGAGGGGGGTATCCCCCCTCGCAGCGTAGATTTTTTTTTGAAAATTGATGGTAAATTGGCGCTAACTGGGAGCATTTGAGCGGTAAAAGATTGTAAAAGTTGAACTTTTTTTTGGCGAAAATATCCTATAACAGTGGCGATC
The DNA here is from genome assembly GCA_036873755.1 of Hanleya hanleyi. NCBI lineage: Eukaryota > Metazoa > Mollusca > Polyplacophora > Lepidopleurida > Hanleyidae > Hanleya > Hanleya hanleyi. The sequence goes on from JAVTVY010012270.1 coordinate 43,891, forward strand.
ACTACGTGATATACAAGGTGAAATGATCATTCAATCCGGAGTTTGCACTATAATTCAAGTTATTTCTTAGACAACACTATCTTGCCTAGATAGCAGGGCCGGTGCATTGATGCGTGGTTGACCGCATGAGTTCTGATGTTCGTTCTGAAGTTGCCAAACTTATCAAAAATTGACCGCATGAGTTCTGATGTTCGTTTTGAAGTTGCCAAACTTATCAAAAATTTAAGCTTAGTGGTCCTTTCTCGGAATAGTAGAGAAAATTATCCATATTCATCAAATTTACACCAGTTAAATAGTGACTTTGTGTCTGGGTTAGATGTTTAACCTGTATTTCTAGGGTTTCTCCGTGTAAATTATTCGAGAGTTCGTATCTCTCGTTTGTGAATAAATAAATACTCAACAAATGACTGGGATCTCAATCAAAAAAGTTTATAGTGAAAAAGTTATGAAAAAACCTTTTCAGCCAACGTGTTGACCTTTTTTGTCCAAATGGGTGATATGTGATTGAATTGGAGCACATTATTCGTTTCTCGGACGGGGTCACACGGGGTCTTCGAGTCTGATATCGCCAAACTGTTGCGTTGTTCTCTGACCGATTGCAATTAGTCTAACCCTTCTGATAAGCATTGTTGATGATAATTTTACTTCCCCTGTAATATGCAACAATTGATAAAGATATGTGACAAGCTAAACATATACTTCTCTGCTATGTTTGCTTTCTGTTTCATTCTTTCTTTCTTTCTTTCCTTTTTTCTCTCTTTTTTTCTTTTTCTTCTGTTCTTTTTTTTTTTTTGCCGGACGTCAATATTTTGGGGGGCTGAAGCCCCCCCAAGCCCCCCCTTGTCTACGCCCTTACAAGTTCGTAGGTCCTGTGACGTTAGTCACACTGCTCATGTTCTTAAGGCTACCGTGGATACTTTTTACGAGTGATTATATCAACATCCATGATCACTTCAGTCAATACAACTATTCTTCCATTTTCCGTGTCTGTTACTTTTTCGTTGTCCGCGCAGAGATACGGTAAAGGAGAAATGAATAAAACCCAAGGGACGATTTCATTAAAAATAGCTAGTCCTAAGACTTAAGTTAGACTCTTCGTGATTTTTCTGTCGACTGTAAGGCAACTGTGAGCTAGTTCGATCTATGCTGCTGTAAATTAAGAAAACACAATCTCAGGAATTTCAGCAAACATGTAAATGTAACGGTTACCCGTTTGTGTATAGAACAGGTTGAATCAGGACCGTGTACTACCGCTGGAATGTAGAAGAGCGACCTTGACCCGTGTCGTCACATCGAGCAAGACGGATCTCGGAAATGCATGCACCTGTATTTCTCGCTTACCAGAGCGAGTTGGAAGCTGATATTTGACAATTACGTTAGTTATGAATTATGGTTTGTTCTTCCATAGCCAGATTTATTCAGCGAGGTCCATATAAACGGTTCGGGAAAATGTGGTTTAAGTGACAGTAAAGAGGGCGCTGGTGTCGTCGACTGTGATTGGCCGTGGTTCACGGAAGTGCGGTAGCCCTATATAAGCTTGAGCAGACGTAGAGATCGGGGAGAGACTAGAAAGCAAGTGCTGGAGGAACACACGCCAGGTCAGCCTGTAATTCCTTGATTTTGGCATAATTACGGTTGAGCCGTAATGCAGTTGTTTTTGGCCTGGGAATCTAAAAGCTTGTAAATCCTGTAGTTAGTGTAACCTGTAACAAACACGCCAGAATTTGCCGGCTCGCATCTTCAGGTGGAAACGTGTTTTGTGGTTATACTATAGTTTAGGGAACACGACATTGTGTTTGTGTTGTATGTATGTAGTTTTGGGACCATGGGTAATACTGTAATGAGACATGTGTTTGCCTGTAGCACATTTAGGCAACTTGCATGATCTAACTTCAGTATAAAATAGGACTTTTAGATCTATATACCAGTAGGTTGATAATTTCGACATTATTGCTGGCTATCTCGCTGCACTGGGACTAAAGCCACAATATTTGTGTCGATTTGTTGACCGTGAAGCGGTATATATGCTAAGTCAGGAATTCCCTTCCCCCGAGAAGTATACAACTGCACTAAACACAGGGAGAAATAAGCCAAACTTCCACTGCCATAAGACAACGACGCAAACGGCTGTGCAACGCTATACGGGCGAAAACGAGCACCGTGATTACGGCCGGGCGAAGCAAATCAAGTACAGGCGGGCGTGCTGCTTTCATCAAGAAACGTCGGTAAACCGTGGATTCCGGGGGCCCAGCAAACAGGGTCGAGTAGTCGGCTACACGAGCGGCGTCCAGCAGGGGAAGAGAGAAGTACAGAACATCGTACAGGACAGAAAGATACAGCACACCGAGTACCCAAGAAATAAACAGCACACAGATCCCACACAAGAAAGATACAGCACACCGATTCCACGAAGAGGAAAAATGTGTATTTATCACACATTCAAGCAAATAAAGACACACAGATTATAAACAATACAGTACAAGTCCAGGTATACAGACCACAGATTATACAGTCAGGAAAGCCACAGACCACAGATCCTACAGGGAAGAAATGCGTATTTATCACGCATAAGGTATGGAGCAGGTGGGCCAGCTTTTATCGATGTAAAAGTAGTAACAGAATACAGGTTCCAGAGGACACGTGTATTTATCACACGTTACAGAAGACGGGCTTCCTTTCACCGATGTAAAAGTGGTAACAAGATTTACAGACGGTAAAGAGAAGACAAAGCACAGAACAGGCAGATTTCTGAAACGTCGATTAGACGTGAAATCTGCAGGGTCGCTAACTACAGACTTACAGACTGTACAGACAAGGCACAGCACAGACAGATTTCTGAAACGTCGATTAGACGTGAAATCTGAACGTACCGTACGATGTTTCATCGGTACCAAATGAAAGAGTAATAGCACATTATATACCCATGTAAGCAGACTGGTGAGCTGACAGGTTACGGTCAAGCTCCGACGACTGGGGGTGAAGTACACGCCGGGTTGCCACGTCTCTGGAGAGAGCGTCACTGCCGTGACGTTCCAACGACTGGGTGTCTTATCTGGAGAGAGCGTTGCCGCCGTAACGTTCCAACGGGCCGTGACGTTTCAACGACTTGGTGCTATATCTGGAGAGAGCGTCACTGCCGTGACGTTCCAACGCCTGAGGGTATCTGTATATTGGAGAGAGCGTCACTGCCGTGACGTTCCAACGCCTGAGGGTATCTGTATATTGGAGAGAGCGTCACTGCCGTGACGTTCCAACGCCTGAGGGTATCTGTATATCTGGAGAGAACGTTACCGCCGTAGCGTTCCAACGGGCCTTGAAGTTTCAACGCCTGGGCGACGTATCTGGAGAGAGCGTTATATCCTTACGTTCCAACGACCGGGTGCCATTCCTGGAGAGAGCGTTGTATCCATAACGTTCCAACGACGGAAGAGAAGGGCCAGCAGCCAGGCCGCCCTTATCCCCAGAAGAGAAGGGCCAGCAGCCAGGCCGCCCTTATCGCGCATTAAAGCACTATATTAATAACTATAAAGTTATATGCATACACTCTCATATATATTATTACCATATAACATCAAGCTTAAACTGCACACATTCTCCTCTATTATCCACATATACACTAGGGTTGCGTTGACTGTATATGCACACACTCTCTCCGGGGCAGGTATCCGTGAACTTGAGGTGCACACGCCAAGTGTATGTATCCGTGAACCTTACATGCACACCCCAAGTGTATGTATCCGTTAACTTGTGTGCACACATCCTCTTACATCACGTGTATATATCCATCAAGATTATTTGCAACCACTCTCCTAGTGTCTGTACATATGTGTAAATATCTTAACGTTACATCTCCTTAGACATTCTGTCTAAGCCACGCGGTTCTACGCTATTATTTGTAACCGCGTATACTACTTGTGCAGAATATACCATAATAGACCTTTACATGAGCGTCAGTCATCCTTGTGGGGTTGTGATCATCTCTTCGAGCCCCGGATCTCTACTAGTGAAGGGGTTAACGACGGTGACGGCCAGAATGCCAGTGGGCAATCCCGGTTATTGATTCGTTTTCTTCTAAACACTACGACTGGTCCTGCTCGTACACGTTACACGGTTGAAAACTGGTGGCAGCGGTGGGATCTGGCCTGATCTACAACAGAAGAGAACAACCGACTACTAGAGATGACCGACAACGACGGAGCCCGGGAGGCACAGGCAGCCGTGGGCCGGCCACAGGGGCCAGCGGAGGACGCGCTCGAGGAAGTGGCCGAGGGTGAGGCAGCCCCCACACACGCGAAAGACGTCACCGAAGTGGCCGAGGGTGAGGCAGCCCCCACACACGCGACGACGACCCGCGTTCAGCGAGCGGTCAGGCCTCGCAGGTTGGAAGACTACGTGCTGACGTCCCAGCCGTGCACCGTAAGAGGGCAGAAGCCGGACCCCTCCAACTGAGCGTGCAGCCCGGTGGACCTAATGTCGTGGGGCAGCTCTGCTAGCCGCCCAGGTAATTCTGTGAAGGAAATCTGTGGACCTGATGTCGTGGTGGCCCGGCCAGACCGCCGGAGGGTGGCCACCTAGTAATTTCGCCGGCCCTGATGGCCCGTGATTGGCGAACAGTTTTGTTTTAATCGATTCGGACTGTACAACTGGACCCGTACGGCCATGACGGGGACGTCATGATTTGAAAGTCGGGGGCAGTGTAACGGTTACCCGTTTGTGTATAGAACAGGTTGAATCAGGACCGTGTACTACCGCTGGAATGTAGAAGAACGACCTTGACCCGTGTCGTCACATCGAGCAAGACGGATCTCGGAAATGCATGCACCTGTATTTCTCGCTTACCAGAGCGATTTGGAAGCTGATATTTGACAATTACGTCGGTTATGAATTATGGTTTGTTCTTCCATAGCCAGATTTCTTCAGCGAGGTCTATATAAACGGTTCGGGAAAGTGTGGTTTAAGTGACAGTAAAGAGGGCGCTGATGTCGTCGACTGTGATTGGCCATGAGTCACGAAGTAGCGGGAGCCCTATATAAGCTTGAGCTGACGTAGAGATCGAGGAGAGACTAGAAAGCAAGTGCTGGAGGAACACACGCCAGGTCAGCCTGTAACTTCTTGATTTTGGCATAATTACGGTTGAGCCGTAATGCAGTTGTTTTTGGCCTGGGAATCTAAAAGCTTGTAAATCCTGTAGTTAGTGTAACCTGTAACAAACACGCCAGAATTTGCCGGCTCGCATCTTCAGGTGGAAACGTGTTTTGTGGTTGTACTATAGTTTAGGGAACATGTAGTTTTGGGACCTTGGGTAATACTGTAATGAGACATGTATTTGCCTGTAGCACATTTAGGCAACTTGCATGGTCTAACTTCAGTATAAAATAGGGCTTTTAGATCTATATACCAGTAGGTTGATAATTTCGACATTATTGCTGTGTCGATTTGTTGACCGTGAAGCGGTATATATGCTAAGTCAGGAATTCCCTCACCCCAAGAAATATGCAACTGCACTAAACACAGGGAGAAATAAGCCAAAACTCTCACTGCCATAATCCAACGACGCAAACGGCTGTGCAACGCTATACGGGCGAAAACGAGCACCGTGATTACGGCCGGGCGAAGCAAATCAAGTACAGGCGGGCGTGCTGCTTTCATCAAGAAACGTCGGTAAACCGTGTATTCCGGGGGCCCAGCAAACAGGGTCGAGTAGTCGGCTACACGAGCGGCGTCCAGCAGGGGAAGAGAGAAGTACAGAACATCGTACAGGACAGAAAGATACAGCGCACCGAGCACCCAAGAAATATACAGCACACCGAGCACCCAAGAAATAAACAGCACACAGATCACACAAGAAAGATACAGCACACAGATCTTTCAAGAGGAAAACGTGTATTTGTCACACGTTAAATAAAGAAACACAGAGCACAGATTATACAGTCAAGAAAGCCACAGACCACAGATCCATACAGGGAAGAAATGCGTATTTATCACGCATAAAGGCATGGTGCAGATGGGCCAGCTTTTATCGATGTAAAAGTAGTAACACA
>JAVTVY010012271.1:0-49860 GCA_036873755.1 Hanleya hanleyi
ACCATGCACCCACTCACTCAAACCAATGTCAACTGTGCACTTACTCACTCAAATCAATGTCAACTGTGCACCCACCCACTCAAATCAATGTCAAGTGTGCACCCACCCACTCAAATCAATGTCAAGTGTGTACCCACCCACTCAAACACAGCAAGGAAGCAATCAGAGATTGCTCAATTGTATGCCCCCCCCCCCCCACTTCTGCTTTAAACTGACGCTGCCCCGCCATTGTTCTGTTCTGTATTGGTCTGTGGAGGCCTAATTTGGATAATTATGAAAAAATTGTTTAAGGCACTTTTTTCGGCATGCCTCGCATAATACATATTCCAAGTATCGACCAACAAGTAATAATACAATATTTTGATGCAAGATGGTCGCCGGGGCTTTCGCCAAATACAAAAATGTGACCTGGTTATGAGACCTACATTCCTTGGGAGTATATTGTGGTGAAATTAGGAAGCAATCGTGAACTTTGAATTTTGCACCCAATTCATTCTTTTGGGGGCAATTTCATACTTCAGGACCTATGTGGTCTGCTTTGGAATGTAGAATAACAATTTTATAGCCATTTTCCCAGTCCAAATCGGTTATGGACGGAGATCCAGCCTGGACAAAAAAATATATCCCATTCACTTAGGTTTGATGAACAAAGGGAGAAACTTCACGCTGCACAACTACAGGGCACTGACCACATACCCTGCAAATTTCATAATTGTCCATACAATATTAACCAAGATCCACACCAATGTCAACTGTGCACACACCCACTCAAACCAATGTCAAGTTAACTGTACATCCATCCACTCAAACCAATGTCGAGTTAACTGTACATCCACCCACTCAAACCAATGTCAAGTTAACTGTGCATCCATCCACTCAAACCAGGGCTCGTTTTTCGACGGGAATCCGGGAATCTGATTCTCTTATTATTCCCGTAAATTCGCCATACGCGGATCCAAGTGGATTCCCGTAACATCAAGTCAAATTAAAAGTAATTGTATACTTTTAATTCTCTTGAACATGACACAAACTTGATTATCTTCGACGATCAGCGAAACAGGAAGTCCAAAACTCGCTCCAAGTGCATTATCCAACCAAATTATCGGACTATTTGCGTATACGGCAACGGAATTAAGCCTGCCATAAAGTAATGCGCTAAAGGGAGACAATTCTTCCGTAACTGCAGTACTGGTTAACAAAGAATATTGGCAGTTTGTTGCAAATTACTGATGCCGTCACTGTTCATATCAATCGAAATAATCACAAGATCTCTTCCCATGTGTAGATATTTGCCTTTTATTGCGTTTACGGTGAAGTAATATCAATTCATGTGAAATTTCCACGCACATTTTCCGGACTCCATGCTGGTTCTAAATTTTAACGAACACGTATAAAGTCTGTCTGTTCGTCTTCAATAATTCCGAAAGTCACGATGAGCGTGGATTGGATTGGATTGGATTCCAGTGTGACTAAATTACGGGAATCCCTTTGGATTCTGGTTAAATTTGACGAAAAACGAGCCCTGCAAACCAATGTCAACTGTGCACCCACTCACTCAAACCAATGTCAACTGTACACCCACTCACTCAAACCAGTGTCAACTGTGTACCCACTCACACAAACCAGTGTCAACTGTGTATCCACTCACTCAAACCAGTGTCAACTGTGTACCCACTAACTCAACCCAGTGTCAACTGTGTACCCACTCGCTCAAACCAGTGTCAACTGTGTACCCATTGTTAACAATTTTCTAAAACAATGCAGACTCATCTGTACATAGAGTTAATTATTGTTAATTATAAACCCAGTGTCAACTGTGCACCCAGACTGCAGTGTCAACCATACACCCCAGTGGCAACTGTGCACCCAGACTGCAGTGTCAACCATACACCCCAGTGTCAACTGCGCACTCAGACTGCAGTGTCAACCATACACTCCAGTGTCAGCTGTTCACCCAGACTGCAGGGTCAACCATACACCCCAGTGTCAACTGTGCACCCAGACTGCAGTGTAAACCATACACGTACCCCAGTGTCAACTGTGCACCCAGACTGCAGTGTCAACCATACACCCCAGTGTCAACTGTGCACCCAGACTGCAGTGTCAACCATACACCCCAGTGTCAACTGTGCACTCAGACTGCAGTGTCAACCATACACCCCAGTGTCAACTGTGCACCCAGACTGCAGGGTCAACCATACAACCCAGCATCAACTGACAGTGCCATCCCCTCCCCATTTCAAGCATCAAATTTAACTGATCATGGACCAGTTTTCCAACTGCTCCCCTCATAACCAAGCAATGTGCTGAGAATCTTTGGTCAGTGGGGGAATGGATCCCTGGTCAAGGAACCGCGACTTCTTCTGATTTCACTTGTTGGAATCTTCCTCAAATTCATTATCAAGATCAGGTTTCACTATAGTGTACATTTAGATTGTTTTCTCCCCCTGCCCCAATCGTGTAGATCTGCAGACAGACTGCATGGATACAGAGGGACTTCCCTCCATTCCATTGCAGTCTATATTTTGCCCCCCAAATTCAGAGCTAGGATTAGGGACAGGTGTACTTTGATCCAATACCCCTGTGGAAATAACCTAATGTCACTGGTGTCAATAGACTTGAAGCCCATGAGCAGGTGTATGCATCCATTTGGTAAGCATATACGAATAAAATTGTTCAATATTAAAGCCAGGAAATCGTGTATCATTGGTCAGCTGTATTTGCCAAAGAAAATGTCACAGTTTATATTACATGATGTGGATGAGAAAACAGTTTTTTGTCACAGCTGTACCGAAAAGGCAAAAAAAATCCATTGTGTATTGCCAATTTTAGTCACACAATCAATGGAGAAATTTTGGAAAATAGTATGAATTCCAAATGTCTACCTATATTTCAGTGTCTACCCATAATTCAGTGTCTACCCATAATTCAATGTTTACCCATAATTCAGTGTTTACCCATAATTCAATATATCACATGTAGGAGTGCAGAGAATGTGAAAAAAGCAAAACATAACAAAAAATTTCAACAAACATAATATCCGTGTATTTAATACCTTAGGAGATGATCGGGAGAGAATCACAATTGAGCAAAATATCCATATATACACATGTACAAGGTGTATCTTTATAATTTACAGAGAAATACACAAAGAAAATGGGTTGATCGAGGAATAAGTAAATTGGCAGGTGAAGAAATGAGATTTCTTCTACTCGTAGGTAGCAAATATCTCTTTTTTTTAAGAACTACATGTAATAAAATACAGAATCTAAAAGTTAACCAATTCAATGCTTTTGCTGGAAAATTGTATTCAGTTTTTTTTTCAGGAACTACATGTACAGGTCAATGAAAATCAATTCCACTAGATAATATGTATGAATGGGAGAGTCTATTTGGAATTAAAAAATATTAAATAAAAAATTGCGTGTGACACATAGTTCTCCAAAATGCATGTACCCAGAATAGTGATGCAACAAATAAATTCAAACGAACAAATTATAAAAGTAAGAATCTAAAACTAAGTTGGATCTTATAATGCACAATAATTGTATTAAAGTACAAAAAAATGTCTTTCTTTTTGGGGATTTTTTTTTCCAACATTATAACAGTAACATGATTAAGTTTTGATTATGAATATAACACTTTCTCAGAAAAAAACAAAACAAAACAAATTGTAGTACTGTGAGGGTGATCCCTGTGTGCTAGCCAGCTCAGTCACCTGAGGTAGTCGCGTCATTTTGAAGATATTAGCAAAGAATATATTGTGATGAAAGTTATTTAGTAGTCGAGATTAACTCGTTTAACGATGGTAAAAATATTATGAAATCTTGCATTTGGCTCCGGTTCACAGAGGATGTCATGAAACATGCATCTGCATTCTAGATGTGCTGCTTTCACAACATCATAGAACTGTCTCAGAACAACTCGCACTGCAATGCGATGGATTTTAATTTGACATGATGGATATCCAATGTTCCGATACAGAATACCAGACTTACGACTCGAATAGCCTTTGACATTTTTGGCAAAGGTATATATTATAATTTTCAGTTTATCACAAAAATAAAAATCTTTAATGAAATGGACAAAATTATTAATTCCGTAACATTAATTTCAAATGGCAGGAACATAACTGGACATTATATGTTAAAGTTGGCATAAAACGCTAACAGTCTAACATAGAGACCACTATATTTGATAAAACACATTGCCTTAACAGTCAGAACATTTCAACCAGTCATTACAGTAAGTAGCATTTAAATACTCTATTTCGCATGACTGAGGCTAAATTTGATGGCAAACTGACTTGACAAGTGAACATTGAAATTGTTTTTCTAAACAATTGTTTATGAACATTTTTCAAAATTGCAAACTCAATGATGATAAGCACCAGGGGCATCATGATTTGTTTCAGATGCAAGCTATAAATTGTGTATTTAATTTTATTCAATTAAACATATTTATTTGAATATACATAAATGCATGCTAAATGCTGTTTAATTGGTTGGAACATTGGCACAACATGCATCTTTTATTTTGGTACATTCAAACAATTATTCCGTGTTTTTGTTTTACCCACAAGAGCCACAAAACTAACTCAATGAAAAACAGAACAGTTATGCCCTTGATTCACACTTCTACAATAGACCAGTTCATCATAAGATTTTGTGTATCAAATTCTACTTTTATTTCGTGGACCGAAGTAAGTTATAGCCATACACTCCCATTCACTATAATTCAATTCATTCAAACTCTCATGAGGTTTGACTGGAATTTGTCCTTCTCCATTTTGGCTTCAATTAACAATATGAAACATGAAATATTCAGGAAATTATCGGGCACTAATAAGGTGCCATCGAGTGTTTACATAGAGTAAACTTATTATTAATATTGATGTCGACATATTTTTAGCTGATGGGAGCAGGAAAAGCTGATTCCAAGCATTTTATACGAGAGATCCTGAAGGATCTTGGCGCCCACCATTGTCCGATAATTGTAAGAGGATCTTTTTGTCCATTGTTACTAAGACGATTGAGTTGTAATTTTGTTTACAGAATTTCGAATCTGAGCGAAAAAGATCGAAAAAGGGACACTGGAAAACACCAAGATACGATCTTTCTAAGTTTCAGGAGTTCAAGATTTCTAGAAACTGTACTTATGTCGGTTGTTATAGTACAAGAGAAATGAGCAAAGTTAGTCTGAAAGTGAATGTACATGTACGGAGGATCCTTCGTCTTCGCTTTGTAGTATTTTTTTTTTTTTTTTTTTTGCACGTGTCATCATTGGGTACTGGAAGCGAAGAAAAATCTCTTTGACACTTTGGCATCCTTAAGATTGTATAATTAGGAACGAATACTAATTCTGTTCTGTTTACTGGACTAGTTTGAGATATCTCTTTTAAGATACCATGCTCGAAAATAGTAAGATGGTACAATACTTAATACTGAAGTGATCTGGTCCACGCAGTAATGTTGAAACTTCGAATTTGAAAGTGTCTGAATCTTGATTATTTCCCTTGGATCGAAACATGCAGTAGTTTACAGCTGTCGAGTTGTGACATTGTGTCACAAGAGTGACGTCCCTTCATGTAGCTGACCCGCCGGCAGACGAAAGGGTGAAGCAGTTGACTTGCAACTGCATGGACTAAAGAAAACTGATTTAAAATTTGAAGAAATACATTTTAATTCCGAATTATTTGAACTTCTTGATATGGAAGGTGAAGATATGGATATTCTCTACAGTCAATATATAGAATATGCCCCACCGTTTGATCCGCCGACTCTTGTGGTGCAACGTCACAGCTCGGGAATACCGTATTCATTAGATTTTCGAATCGGACCAAAAAAGGTATCTTGCACAACTAGGCCCCATGTAGGACCTGTGAATCAAATTTCAGAAAGATCCATGAAATATTTCCTGAGAATTCACGATAACAATGTTTCAAGGGGAAATTCAAGATGGCCACCTGGCAGCCATATTGAATTTTCGAATCGGACCGAAAAAGGTATCTTGCACAACTAGACTCCAAGGCGAACCTGTGTACCAAATTTGAGAAAGATCCATGCAGTAGTTCCTGAGAAATGACGATAACTAAGTTTCATGGGGAAATCCAAGATGGCTGCCTGGTGGCCATATTGGATTTTCGAATCGGACCAGAAAACATATCTTGCACAACTAGACCCCAAGGGGAACCTGTGTACCAAATTTGAGAAAGATCCATGCAGTGGTTCCTGAGAAATCGCGATAACAAGGTTTCATGGGGAAATCCAAGATGGCTGCCTGGTGGCCATATTGGATTTTCGAATCGGACCAGAAAAGGTATCTTGCTCAACTAGACCCCATGTGGGACCTGTGTACCAATTTGAGAAAGATCCATGCAGTAGTTCCTGAGAAAACGCGATAACAAGGTTTCATGGGGAAATCCAAGATGGCTGCCTGGTGGCCATATTGGATTTTCGAATCGGACCAGAAAAGGTTTCCTGCACAACTAGACCCCAAGGGGAACCTGTGTACCAAATTTGAAAAAAGATCCATGCAGTAGTTCCTGAGAAATCGCGATAACAAGGTTTCATGGGGAAATCCAAGATGGCTGCCTGGTGGCCGTATTGGATTTTCGAATCGGACCAGAAAAGGTTTCTTGCACAACTAGACCCCAAGGGGAACCTGTGTACCAAATTTGAAAAAGATCCATGCAGTAGTTCCTGAGAAATCGCGGTAACAAGGTTTCATGGGGAAATCCAAGATGGCTGCCTGGTGGCCATATTGGATTTTCGAATCGGAACAGAAAAGGTTTCTTGCACAACTAGACCCCAAGGGGAACCTGTGTACCAAATTTGAAAAAGATCCATGCAGTAGTTCCTGAGAAATCGCGGTAACAAGGTTTCATGGGGAAATCCAAGATGGCTGCCTGGTGGCCATATTGGATTTTCGAATCGGACCAGAAAAGGTTTCTTGCACTACTAGACCCTAAGGGGAACCTGTGTACCAAATTTGAAAAAGATCCATGCAGTAGTTCCTGAGAAATCGCGGTAACAAGAATTGTTTACGGATGGACTGACGACGGACGGACGACGGTCCACGGACGAAAAGTGATTTGAACAGCTAAAAATTCCATGACACGAAGCAAATGATCAGTTATGGTCATGATGGACAAGATGAATGGCACAAATCGTGTGCTCTTTTGAAGGCAAAAGGCATAAAACTGCCTTTAAATATAGCCAAGAGCCAAATTATAACCGAAAGGCAAACAACGGGCTCAGATGCATGAATTAAACATACAACTTACAAGCATAACATGAAGCCCATTTGGATATCTGCAACCTACAAACAGTCTCCACATGCCAGTTTCGAAGTTGTACATCAAATAGTAAAGAAGATATGGACCAGACAAGAAATCATTGACTATCAGGATAAAGGGCCATAACTCACTGGAAAATCATCCAAACGCATAAAAAGCCTTGCACTGCACATCTGCAAGGTAATATGCATCTTCCATAGTTTCAAAGTTTCAAAACTGTACATCAAATAATAACCAAAATATGGTCCGGACAAGAAATCGATGACTGACAGGATAAGGGACCATAACTCTGTGTTGATGTACGACCAAATGTCCATTACAAGACCCCGTAGACTGATGAGCTGAATGGTGAAACTGTAACGTGAAATCAGTATTTAGGTATTTGTTTGGTGTATATGTGCCAGAAAAGGAAACATGTATATGGCAACATTGATTCAATACTAGTCTTCAGAGTAGTGACTTTAATTGATATCAATATCCAATTGAGTGCAGGGTCTAGTGCACCTGTATTTATTGTTGGCCACACTGGAATATTGTCAATATTCTTAAACAGTTAGAAAAGTCAGCTGCTTCTGCTTCCAAATAAAGTTAAATGGTCAACGCTCATAACCTCGTGACAATGACCACATCTATTCAGGTAAGGGAGCTTCTTGAAATTGGGGCATGCTAGGAACTGACATAAGGAATTTCAAACAGAGTGACATGGTGCGCTGAGTTGGAACTCCTAGGAACTCCAAGGCATACTTTTTGGAACTCGGCAGGCAAAGGATGGCTTATGCCCTACCATCTATTGGCAAGGAGGGAATGGCATATGCAATTCCAACTGGAACTCCTCCCCATCTAGATCAGAACACTAGAATGGGCATGGTGTATCCCATTTGGATAACCAGCATATGCGATTCCTATCAAGGACCTCTGAAGCCCTAATTTCAAGAAGCTCCCTAAACTTGTTGTAAAAATGAATTTGCTGGTATGACGAACAAAGAATGGGTGTACACTACTTTCTGGCAACTTTGTCATCAGAATGAATATGCTACAATGAATGTCATTATAAAGTGGAATTCTGGAATCTGGAATTCTAACAGTTCCAACCAAGAAAGGATTCTCAGTGAATCCATTTCAGAGAGTACATGTATTGTGTCAAATCTTTTCAACTTTTTGTGCCAACTGGGTGATTGGATGAAAATGAGGTTAATCAAAGATGGCTGCCATCCGATCAAATAATGTGAACCGATCACCCAGAGTTTATATGTCTTAAGCTAAAATTTGGAATGGAGAATTTCAACTTTATTGTACTAACAGGAAAATGTGAAGTGCACATTAATGTACGCACAATCACACCAACTTTATATCCCCCCACTGCATCAATTGGAATGTAGAAAAAAAAAGTTTTGTAGAAGTACAAAATCAACTCTCTACCAATGAAACCCCTGACACACACATCAAATCTGATACACAATGGCTTATAGAAAACTGGTCTATTTTATTTTATGGAAGAATTGTGTGAACAGGAATCCAATCCAAGAAAGGAAAAGTACCAAAAAAAAATAAAAATAGGGTAACAGTAACGAATAGAACCCAAACAGCAACGGAACAAACCAAACGATACAGGCATGCATGAACTCTTCTGCACACTCGCTTACATACAATAATGTGGCATGTCATGGAACGGGCTTGAAGTATGGGTTTACGAAGGAGAAGTTTTGAAAAGCGTCATCGTCGATATTCATAATGATAATGCTGTCCGTCGGGGTCATTTTGACCCTGGAATGGGTGAAGACCTTGTCGAAATTCTCGGCTTTACGGGAATCATGCTGCAACAAGTGAAGAGAAAACAAAAACTGTGAACCAAAGGAAACAACAAAAGAGATAAAGAGAACAAAAGAACTACATGAACTGAGAAATGCTAAGAAACACATTATTTTTCTATCTCCATGATCGTTTCAATCAATATTTTCTAAAGCATAAAAGTCTAATGATGCACAATGAATTGTGCATAACTATTGCCTCGGCTGATCTCAATATATGATACCCATCAAAGGCAGTGTAGACCATAAGCATATCCACAGGAAGCACCAAAGGTAGTATAGACCATAATCATCACACCCACAAGAAGCATGAAAGGTAGTGTAGACCATAATCATCATACCCATAGGACACATCAAAGGTAGTGTAGACCATAATCATCATACCCACAAAACAAAGGTAGTGTAGACCATAATCATATCCACAGGAAGCATCAAAGGTAGTATAGACCATAATCATCATACCCATAGGAAACATCAAAGGAAGTGTAGGCAATAATCTTCATCCACAATCAAATGCAGTGTAGACCATAATCATCATACACACAGGAAACATCAAAGGTAGTATAGACCATAATCATCATACACACAGGAAACATCAAAGGAAGTGTAGGCAATAATCTTCATACCCACAGGAAGCATCAAAGGTAGTGTAGACCATAATCATCATACACACAGGAAACATCAAAGGTAGTGTAGACCATAATCATCATACCCACAGGAAACATCAAAGGTAGTGTAGACCATAATCATCATACCCACAGGAAACATCAAAGGTAGTGTAGACCATAATCATCATACCCACAGGAAACATCAAAGGTAGTGTAGACCATAATCATCATACACACAGGAAACATCAAAGGTAGTGTAGACCATAATCATCATACCCACAGGAAACATCAAAGGTAGTGTAGACCATAATCATCGCACCCACAGGAAGCATCAAAGGAAGTGTAGACCATAATCATCATACCCACAGGAAACCGTAAAGGTAGTGTACACCACAATCAACATAACCACAGGAAACACAAAAGGTAGTGTAGACCATAATCATCAGACGCATAGGAAACATCAAAGGTAGTGTAGACCATAATCATCATACCCACAGGAAACATCAAAGGTAGTGTAGACCATAATCATCATAACCATAGGAAACATCAAAGGTAGTGTAGACCATAATCAACATAACCACAGGAAACACAAAAGGTAGTATAGACCATAATCATCATACGTATAGGAAACATCAAAGGTAGTGTAGACCATAATCATCATACCCACAGGAAACATCAAAGGTAGTGTAGACCATAATCATCATACCACAGGAAACATCAAAGGTAGTGTGGACCATAATCATCATAACCATAGGAAACATCAAAGGTAGTGTAGACCATAATCAACATAACCACAGGAAACACAAAAGGTAGTGTAGACTATAATTATCATATCCATGGGGAACACCAAAGGAAGTGTAGATCATAATCATCATACCCACAGGAAACATCAAAGGCAGTGTAGACCATAATCATCATACCCACAGGAAACATCAAAGGTAGTGCAGACCATAATCATCATACCCACAGGAAACATCAAAGATAGTGTAGACCATAATCATCATACCCATAGGAAACATCAAAGGTAGTGTAGACCATAATCATCATAACCATAGGAAACATCAAAGGTAGTGTAGGCCATAATCATCATACCCACAGGAAACATCAAAGATAGTGTAGACCATAATCATCATACCCACAGGAAACATCAAAGGTAGTGTAGACCATAATCATCATACCCATAGGAAACGCAAAAGGAAGTGTGGACAATAAGCAGCATACCCATGGAGAACACCAAAGGAAGTATAGACCATAATTATCATATCCATGGGGACTACCAAAGGAAGTGTAGACCATAATTATCATATCCATGGGGAACACCAACTGGGAAGTGTAGACCATAATTATCATATCCATGGGGAAAACCAAAGGAAGTGTATACCATAATTATCATATCCATGGAGAACACCAAAGGAAGTGTGGACCATAATTATCATATCCATGGAGAACACCAAAGGAAGTGTGGACCATAATTATCATATCCATGGAGAACACCAATGGAAGTGTAGACCATAATTATCATATCCATGGGGAACACCAATGGAAGTGCAAACCCTAATTATCATATCCATGGAGAACACCTAAGGAAGTGTAGACAATAATTATCATATCCATAGGGAACACCAATGGAGGTGTAGACCATAATTATCATATCCATGTGAGACACCAATGGAAGTGTAGACCATAATTATCATATCCATGGGGAACACCAATGGAAGTGTAGACCATAATTATCATATCCATGGAGAACACCAAAGGAAGTGTAGACCATAATTATCATATCCATGGAGAACACCAAAGGAAGTGTAGACCATAATTATCATATCCATGAAGAACACCAAAGACCGTAATTATCATATCCATGGGGAACACCAAAGGAAGTGTAGACCATAATTATCATACCCATGAAGAACACCAGTGGAAGTGTAGACCGTAAGCATCATACCAAAGCTTGATTTTCAGCAAGAGCACACAAAGACAATATAGTTATGCACAATTCTTGTACCATACTAAAACACACCAGTAAGACTAGTCTACAAACAAAGCCAATATTTAACAAAGCAAAATTAACAGCTAATGTCTACACAACAGTGAAAACTATAAATTTTCGAACAATTGACAAAATTACATGGAAACACATCTTACAAGAGATTTTCATTGAGTTTGTTCATGCTTGAGTCTGTTTATAGATTTAACATTTTACACAATTGTTTACAGTTTCAAACTGACAATTTGTTGTGTCCATCCACAGTTAACATTATTATACTAATTTCAAGGACTTTAATTATTGTAATTATGACTGTTTGATCAAGATGCCGGTATTAACTTTAGCAAGACAGTTGTGAATGAACAAAGCAATAGCATGTTAGTTTTGGGTTGTTAGAAAGCAGCATACTGTTAATATTCTACTAGCGCACACACAACTAAGACAAGTCCAAACAGTTAAGCTTCTATCAAACTAGAGTACTTGTGGTTAAATACAGCAAATATCCCAGCATTCTAATATTTCTGGTTATGTTTAGTTGTGCAGATTTATAAATATACATGATATAATAATAACGATGGCAATGTAAACTCAAATAATTCGGAAATTTGTTCTGAGCTGTCGGGGTGCGCAGGACAAAGCTTAATTCTCAGGTGTGGCGGATATACAATACCCACAAATCAGTCAATTAGTGAAGATGCGCAGAGTGACATCAATGGGTACTTTTTACATGTACTCCTCAAAAGTCTCTAAAATGCACTAGATTTGTGAAAAACAAGAAGATATTCCATCAGAAGCATGCACCCGGCCCCCTATTGTGAAACTTGACTGCAGTCATGAGATAGAAGACAACGGGAAGACTTTTTGATCAATCACATTTAAATTTTTTGACAGTTACTAAGGTTACATAATATTGAACAAACTGAAAAAATGTTTGCGAAAAGGCAGCATGTGTGTATCCTTCAAATTTGCCTCCCACAACCAGTATGTACATGTTGGACGACTTTAGTTTAGCCTGATTCAGAAAAGGTTTTATCTCCCTTGTACCATTAGGGGTGCAGGGAACTTCCAGTAAGTACCAAAGGCTCTCGCAATTAGTTTAAGTAATGAAGTATTCAATTATTCGAAAATATTAAATTTAGAAGATATAGAAGAAATATGGATTATATGTAAAAACTTATTCCCTGTAATGAAATAGGTTTTCAAACACAGTCTGGAACAGTTTTTCAATCTGTACCGTTGGTAAAAGTGAAACAGGGTTCGCACAGCTGGGAAAGATCAAAATTCCAGGACATTTCCAGGACAAAATTGCTGTTTTCCAGGACAAAGTGTCTCCAGTTATTTTCAGTCAAATGTATTTTCTCTCAACGCAATGTATAGAGGTTATCTACCCTTGATTATCTCCCCTGTTGTCACCAGGAAGTATGAAATACACGTGGAATATGGCTCCGTTTTCGGCTTGAAATATTTGTCACTAAAACGAACAACTCATTCAGAGATAGAGATTCTAATCTGAAGGACAACGGATGGGTAAATAATCATACAAATTAAATCTTACAACGATATTATGCCTGAATCGGCCGTGGAAGAGCCAAAGAAAGATGTGATAGTTCGATTACTCCGCATATTTGTTCGCTCACGCTGATAGCAGGATTCGTGCTTTGCACCTTTCGCGCGACTTTTCACGGCACTTTCCCCCATATTTCCAACATCGAACGTGTTTTGGCAAAGCCTGCTCTTTCGCTCTGTGCAAAGGCTCCTTGAGGTGCCAGTCCCGGTAGTCCGGATGACTCGGACACGAAGAATTAAAATGACAAAGGCGTGACATAAGGTCATTCCACATTTCTCTCTCAGATTAATGATCGGAGGTTTCCGTGAATATCCGTCACCATGGGAGCCCAGTGACGGATGTCTCAATTCGATATTTGATTGGCCGAGAAGTTTTACTATATTTACTATGAATGTTTATGAATGAATTGGCGCGTCAGTGAACTGGGGAATCCCCCCGACAGCGATGACCGATCGTTGGAGTGAGCATTTGCCGACGGATGATTCGCAGCACAGTAATTCTATTGATTTTCCAGGACTTTCAAGGACACATACTATTTTTCCAGGACTTTCCAGTACTGGAAAGCATACTTTTATTTTTCCAGGACATTTAAGGACATTCCAGGACTGTGCGAACCTTGTGAAACCGATGTCTTGACTTAGCAAAAGCACATTTTTATTCTTCCGAACTTACCGAATGGCAGTGATTCAGGGGGAGATAATACACCGAATAGAGTTTTTAGATGGTGAGACTTCAACATGTCATGCAATTAATATTGCAAGAACATCAAAATGCCCAACATTTTGTATCAGCTTTAGGGAGGTGTATGTGTGTAACTCGAAAAAAAATATTCTTGCTATAAAACAAGAATATTCCAACTACACTGAAACCTGGGTAAACCGATCAACCTCTAAATACTGACATTATGGTAATCCCTCTAATAATCCATCACAAGAAGTGAAATTTCCCACCATATAATCTTGGGGGTGATCAAATTTATTAGAACAGGAAGTTGACAAAACGGTTCAAAATCATGCATGCATATAATTCATTTTTCTGCATTATTTTAATGATTTTTAGAGGATGATCAACTCTGTCGGAACAACTGATTGAATTTGCCCACAAAATTGACAGTGATTGAAATTTAGGGGATTGAATTATTACAGGGATTACCGTATCCATGGTCCCAATACAGAAATTTAGAACATTTGAACCTTGATAAATGAGAACCCTGTAAAGACATGATCAGTATACACAGGTTTCATTGTTGATCATGAATGTCAATTTATTATTACCCATCAGACTTTGCATTCATTACTAGAACAATATAAATTTATTCAGTCTTAGTCTTAGTCCCATTTTGTGTCTTAGAAAAATCTGGCCTCAAATAACTACATGCATAACCATAAGACAGTAATTTTGAAAGACATATGAAACAATTAAAACACATCAGGGGGAGCAACTCTTACCACTACTGTTAAAGAGTGATCTCCCTTCTATTAATGATGACATGAGTGAAAGAAAAACAAGCGTCTTGCAGTGAAGCACATGGCACTTGGTGTCCCTTTGAAGCACTCTGTTATAAATTCGATGAAGGAGGGCACAAGTGTCTGTCCTGCCATTAGGTGCTGCATTAGGCGCACAAAATTTGTTATGAGCACGACAACTGACTTTGTTAGCTCGAGTTCACATCAATCCGTTGGCAATGGATTAACTTACATGTACAGGAATGCAATCTGGTTGACTGATCGAAGTATTTTCATCGAAAAAACAATTATCCCCCTTTGTTATCCAGCTGTGCCGATGTGTAATATTTCAAAAACAAAATGCTGTTTAAGAGGTAAAGAAATAATTTCTTCTGGCGAGAGTATCTTTTGAGCCAATAATTATATTTCACATCAATTGGTCATGACAATACTCTCCCCATACCAAATTTCAACCTAGTAGGCTACTATTGTTGAAGGAATCAAAATATCACAATTAATTTAGCACCCATGAACATGAATGCCTGAAGTTAAATGAGTAATGTGACAAATACATGTAGTTTCGGAAACATTCTAAACAGTCGGATAGATGATATCAGATAATAGTAATCAAAGGTCGTTAAATGTGGGTCTTATCAACATCGTTACAGATCCTTGTGGGTAAAATATTGATACAAACCTTCTAGACATGTCCTTTGAACAATGTACATATCAACTACACCCCAATTATAAAACTATATGATATATAATATTCTACCCAAGCCCTGCTAATTTTCAGATCAGAAACCCTCAAAATGGAAAGATTTTTTTTCTTCTGTTTTTGAAGCAAACATACATACATGTACAAGTAGTTGAAGCATGTGTTATGGTAGATAATGCAGCTGTTACAAGGGAAACAAACCTGTATAGACAGTGAAACCTGTGTAAACTGACCATGCTTGGGACCTGACTAAAGTTCCGGTTTATTAAGGTTCAAAATACTTTAAATTTAAGTATTGGGGACCATTGATAATGTCAGTATTTAGAGGTTGGTTGGTTTACCCAGGTGTCGGTATGCACAGGTTTCATTGTACACATTTGAGACCAAACTGTCCGCTTTGTAAGAAAACTTAAAACTGCATGAAGAAATCTGATAGGAATGCCTGATTACCAGATCTGTTAGACATTCAACATGTTCAACATGTTCACCACACCTGATATAGCATCATCTACACGTGGTGGCATTATTGACAGGAAAAATATCGAAGATATAACATTTTTCCGTCCATAAAATTTTTCCAGAACATATTTCTTGCGCATTTTAAGAACATATTTCCAAATTCATCTCAACATTTAGAGTTTCCTGAAAGCGGGTTTTGTGCCGTGATTTGTGCTTCACGCCGCTGACAGGAAGAATTTTATGACCTTGCAATCATAGCATTTGGTGCAAGGAAAACATGATTCATTCTAATATACATATTGGGTTCTGTGTTCAAAGACATTTTCAACACAAATTTAATGTATATTCCCCTGAAAACCAAAAAAATTTCTTTCCATTTTGAGGACATGTTACATATTAGAACCCATCTTCACAGACAAAGTCAATTCTACAATCACACTTCCAACTAACCTTGGTATATTAGCTTATCAGTTGTCTTCAAAGATAGGTTGTAAATATATAAATAGACACAAGACGTCATTGACCTAACCTTGTATATCCATTTGCATTTTGACATGTGTCATAGGAGTGGGTTATTGATTGGCTGCCCTATATTTTCGGGCAATGCCCCTACCACCATATGGGCAAAAATTACATAGCCATTGGAGGAGGTTGTCACCTGACGTAATCAGTGTGTATGTTCTGATTGTTTCATAGATGAAATTTACACTTCAGATATTGAAGACTTTAGGTGGTCTGATATACCGAGGCTAGTTCGAAGACTTGGCGTAACATGATCATTAGGATCATGACAACTGTTAACGTGGCTACTGCAGTGATATACAGGTAACTAATCGTGCTAGTATTGTAAATTCTAGACTGCGTGAAAATGCCAGCATGCAAGAACGAAAAGATTTTCGTTCATTTTGTTTACCCTTAGTTTTTCTCCAGTTCATTAGAATTTTATTCCTCTCTCATTGTGTTGCACTTCTGTTAAAAGCAACGAGTGATTGCCTTGTCGTTTCTTCCCTTCATGCACACGCTGTTTCAGAGATAGTTGCCCCATTAGCCATGTTGGTGGCACTCTTGGCTTGTAAAGAAACCAAGGTAGTCACTCAGTGCTTCAGGAGCGAAGTCCACAACAAGTTCGTTAAATGTAAGAGTTGCAATGTACGTGTGATTAGTCACGGTCCTTCTATTGCCCCAAACATGTATAAGTATGACAAAAAACTGACCTCGCAACATTTGGCATATACCGTGCAAGAAAAGCAAGGGTCCTGTGAAAATCCAAATTTTAATATCCATTGATTGGAAACACAATCAACGCTGGAATCTTTTGGATTGCCTGCATAGACTTGTCGAGGAATTCCAATTGAATATCTCGTCAATACCAAACTATCTGCATGCATATTAACAGGCCTTTTTGTGATCTTATTTCTACCCTATTTTCTAAAGCAAAAGAATCTTGTACATGTACAGAAGCCTAACTGAAGATACGCCACTAGAGAAAATGCAATGCAGAAGCGCATCTAAATACAGAATTTAGAATTCAAACGAGGTCATTAGAAAAGTCTAGAATTGTAGCAGCAGGCATTTTGGAGATTCAAAACCCAGCAAGATAGCAATATATTGGGGATGCTTTCGAGGGAACGAAAACAACAATTCGCAATGAGAGGGGGCTTCCAGTAATAATTCCATTTGGAGAAGACTGTAAAGGTAATGGGGGGCAGGGGTGGGGTGGGTTTACAAAGAAAGTAGTCATGTTTAGGGTAACACAAACCTGAATATTCAAGCCAAAATTGCAAGCAAACATCAAGTACACCAGCATGGCTGACTGAAATGAAGCTGGCTGGGGGAATTGGGATGCTTTAACTGGGTTCATACCAAATGCAACTGAACAAAAATGAAACAAATAAAACTAAATTGAGATAAAAGAAGTGTGCAAGGATTAAGTTTAGATGTAGGGGAATTGTACTCACAATTTTAGGTTTATATGGAGGCTGGACATCGCGCGCTTCGATTCGCTCCCAGTCTATACGTCTGAAGAAGGCATGTTCTTTGATATCCCGCTCTCCTGTGGCATTGCACCCTAGTCTCTTCGAGGGATTCTTTGTTAGCAACTGTGCGATAGAGAGAGAGAGAGAAATTAGATTTAATGCCGCATTCAACAATATTTCATCCATAAAGCTGGCAACTGTGCCATGACAAAAAAGTGAATAAGTCCAGTTATATACAATATTGCGGGTGCCAATATCGATGCCATGGTTGTACAGCTAATTGATACAGTTTAACCTGTGAATACTCACACCTGGATAAACCAACCAACCTCTAAATACTGACATTATCCAAGGCCCAAATATTTAATTTAATGTAGTTTGAACCTTGATAAACCAGAACCCTGTCAAAACCGACAATATAATCTGGTCTCAAGCATGGTTGCTTTACACAGGTTTCTACATGCATTTGAAGTTAAGACATAAAAATCAGATAAAATAGTCACTCATATTAATAATCTATGTACACTCACCCCTTTACAGATGGAGACAGCTTCTCGAGACACAGACTTGGCGTAGGATACATTATGGTCGGTAATTGATGTAAATAGTTCTTCTTCATCTTCACCATCAAAAGGTGGCTGTCAAAAAGAAATGCATGTAGGTCACAGGGCAGGTTAAAATATCTGATACAGAACCAAAACCAGAAATAAGATCAACTGAATGACGATTTGCAAAAGAAACCAGATCATTGGACAAATGTCACATCAAGGGAGACTACTTTTGAACCCCTCATCAGTGAGTTAGCTCCCTTGGTATATCTGGATACCTATGTTGACCTGTATGTAACAAAGTAATATTTGCAGGGATTTCACAATGCCAGCATGGTAAAAATGCCTCGTTCAATGAATACTGACTTGTGAAATAAAATGCTATGAAAATAGATCTCTGGAGCATTGACTTTTTTTTAATAGAAACCAATAAATCAATACAGCAGCAGATCCAATCGAATGTTATTTTTGAGATCAACTAACACCGTCTTTCTTTTTTGAAAATAGCAGGAGTGCTGTGAATCACTTTCATATAATTCGAAAATAATTTTTAGGAGTGTGATTCAAAAACGAATGAATGCTGTACCGTTTTAGTTCTCATTTACCAAGATAATGACGAAATGTAGAATGAAAAGGTATTGTGTACCTACCTAAGGCAGATAATATTATACCGATTTACCATGCTTTGCTGGTGTATTTGAGATATTTGTGAAGAAAATCAGCAAGCCAACAATAACACATGCAAATCGATTTTAACTGTTGTGCAGTCTGAAGCCTGTTACATTGTATATCAGACAATTTGCCTCGACCAAGAACATAAAATTTGGGGGATGATCCGGCAATGGCAAAATCAGATTCAATTTGAAGCTTACCTGTCCAGCTAACATTTCATACAACAAAACACCATAGGCCCACCAGTCCACAGACTTGCCATATGGCTGATATAAGACAATCTGAAAAATAAAATCATCAAATAAATATATCTAAAACAAGTGCTAACATATTGTGAGAATATGTTGAAGTAAGATTCGATCCATACCGTAGTTCCTCTAATAATTTAATCATCTCATTAAAATTCAATCACACCTAAAACTCAATCTGGTAGACTAAATCCAACAATTTCTTCTAGTAACTTTGATCACCCTCTAATATCATTAAAGAAGTAGTAGCGTCATTTCAAAAATATTCAGCAAATAACATTTCGATAAAAGTTATTTAGTGGTTGAGATCAACTATGGTGAACATTTTTCTGTGACCTCATTTTGTAATATAACGGGCATTGAAATCACACTTGTGACATTCTCTGAAAAACATAACAGCACCTGCACTTAGCTCCAGTGCCTGAAATGACGTCACAAAACGTGCATTGGCATTCCGGGCATGATACTTTGCAATGTCACACTCGATTTTAGAACATTTATTGCACTGTGACGGCTTCTAACGTGATGTCATGGATACCTGGTCACGTTATCTGACATCTCAGTCATTTCCCAATTTCATGTTGTTCACTAGACCGAATTGAAGAATCTGACAATATTGATCCCTATATGAAATACAAGACTTCAATACTTGAAAATCTTTTGGCAAATGTTGCAAATGATCATGCTGTTCAGTTTACCCAAACAATTAAAATCACGCTACTACCTCTTTAAAATAACTCCGAAATAATGGATTATATACATGATTTTGCTTCCTGTTGTCATACATTTGATCAGTCATTTAATTATTAGGGGAATTACTGTAATGATCAATATGAAGCTGTGCATCTGAAAACCCCTCGGCTCTTGACTAACTTAAGCCTGGTACACACGAGTCAGTTTTCCTTGACAAGTGAGGTAAAATTTGCGGAGGACTGTAACAGTCATTCACTATATCCTGATCTGGTACAGTCATCGTTTGTAATACAGGCTTGTAAGAAAGCTAATGGTCACTACAGACGTCTATAAATTTAGTCTCACTTGTCAAGGAAAACTGGCTCGTGTGTAACAGGCAGTCATGTCTGGTCAATCATGTTTGATGAGCACTACAGATCCAACAGAGTATTGAAATGTGTTGTAATTGGTTGAATCGTGAATTTTAGGAGTTGTAAATTACACGTTTAGTGAGACGTGACCTCTGACAGTAGTCATTCATAATTCATTCAATTTGAACTTGACTACTTGGCATGCTTGGAGATGTCAGATCAGCCTGACAATGATAAAGGAAATTTCCCCCCACACAGTCGTGTGAAAAATGGGGGTGAAAAAAAAAATAAATAAAAAATACATCAGTGGAAATCATTGATAATAGTTCTTATACTATTACTTATTTTGGGAGGCAGAAATCTTGCACTATGTTATAGAGAGTGGGGTTAGACATATATATATGTGATGTATATCTATCACAGTTGCTAAGAAGTTAAATTCACTGTTTTTCTGCCAATACTGCTATAGTATATCTCATTCCTGGGAAATGTATATGTATGACATGCCAGAGACTGGCTCTTCACTGGTAGACTGAATTACGAAAAAACAAAAAAGATGATCATTAACATAAAATATTTATGTTGTCATAGCAATAAATTATACGAACAAGTTAATTTTCGATAGGATTCTAGCTCTTTCACTAGGTGAGTAAGCACACCAAATTTAGAATTCATCAGTGAAACTGTTTTGCGGGTATCTCGATCACCTACATACATACTTGATGATGACAATACCCCTAGGCCAAAATAGGTTGAGAAGTAATAAGTGAACAATCACATTTGCACATCATCAACATTTCTAGTATATACAGGAAGTTATTTTATTTTTCTGGTCTTTCTTTTGTCATGTGGATGGTTCATGAATACATGCAATTGTAGTATAATTTAATAAAGCGTTCGCTTGATTAAATTATACTACAATCGCATGAATTCATGAACCGCTTAATACCTCGGAATACTTAATACCTCTGTGAGTGGGACACCGAATCATCTGACAAATATGGTGTAAACGACAAAGTGTAGATGATGGAAAAGTAACATACCACTACTCATCGTATTAAATTGGATTTATTTCTGAGTGCAAATGAGTGCCAGATGATCTATCTGTTCTGCCCATGCATCAGTGATACAAATTATTTTCCCAACCATAAAGTAAAGATTTACATGTAGTGACAAGCATCAAACCGGAGGACATTTTATTCCTCTGTAAAATCCACAATGCACATGTGCATCCATTTTAATTAAATATCACATGTTCAATTTTCCTTAACTCTAACAAAAGATGTAAAGTCCTCTATAAAGTAACCGAACCCATCAAATTAAGAGTTTTATTAATTTGGTGATATCAGGTTACATACAGGGCTTCTTTTCCAGCTTTGCTTGTCCAGTGATCAGTGGCATTTAAACTCATTTTTTGTTAAATTAGCAATGTCAAGTGCAGGCCTAGTGAACTCCTCCACACACGCACCGACCCCTTGTTCATCCATCCATTTCTGTGAACTCCGGGCCAAATTCTGTGTGCATGGACCAGAAATCCTGGCACTCGCCCCACCCGATACTCCTCACCCCACTCTCTCATTTTTAAGGAGAGTGACCACTCTCCCTCTCCATCACTCGCCTAACTTTCCTCCAGGAAGAGTTATTGATCACTCTCTTGAATAATGGAAATGAATTGGAGAGTAAAACAGACAACAGTAAATCATTCTCGCAATCCAGTAATCACTCTTGCAATACAAAATCTAGGAGAGTAATCAACAGCTCTCGCAAATTTAACCAACATGAGAGATAATCACTGACATACAAAGTTCCATGTGCTTGGACAAATTGTCACCAATATCCGGGGTCTTCTAGCTTGCGTCTGCTTGACGGGACTATAGACAATGGAAATAATCGAGGACTTCCGTTTGTACTGTCATGGTGGAGAAG
The DNA here is from genome assembly GCA_036873755.1 of Hanleya hanleyi. Lineage (NCBI taxonomy): Eukaryota > Metazoa > Mollusca > Polyplacophora > Lepidopleurida > Hanleyidae > Hanleya > Hanleya hanleyi. Next base: position 22,303 of record JAVTVY010012271.1, read on the forward strand.
AGAGTCTGTTTTCTCCATTAACTTAAAAACCATCACCTCTTAAACCGAACCACTGGTACTGTGTCACATCAGTGCCCCATTGTATTGAAATCGATGTTCGTGATGGCTCAGTGGGAAGACCGAACAGACTAGGGAGAGAGCTGGTGCGAATCTTCGGAACTTTTTCCGTGACAATGGAATACTTTTAACACCTCGAGGATCGTCTGGTGCAGGTGCCAGAATTTAGTATTCGAACATATGGAACTGCATGCGATCACACAGAATTAGGTAAATAGGGAAGGCACTGGGTACGTGCGTGGAGAAGTTTGCTAGGCTCGAAGTGGCAGGGTATTGGAATCACATTCTTTTGATTCCCACCTTCCGTTCAGTTGCCATGGATACATATCGCACCATGGGATTGAAGAAGGGTTAAAACGCCATCGAGTTTCATGGATATTTTTCTGTTACATTATCAACTGTGTGCCTGTAAAGTGAGAAACTCTATTCCCATGTTGACTGGTGTATATATCAAAAACATTAGATTAACTGTCATAGGCAGTCATTGATACAATGAACATGTAGTTGGCATTAATGCCCTTATTTTCTGATTCATACAACTGGCATGACTGGCATGCAAGGGCCACCTCTATCTCACTCAAAAACATTGATCATAAAACAAACCCGGAATATCAAAATTTGTGTCGCTCATCCATTTTGTAATTAACCGATTATATGAAACCAACAAAATTCACGTCTTGATGGAGGTAATAAAGATAGCGTTAGCGGGTGATCGTGAGATTTTTACGACTATTACAATTCTGGGATGCCGCGGCTGATTCTGACCATAAAATAATAAGTGGTAAATGATGGCGGCGATTGGGAATAACGGTGGAGACTATAATCTCATATTTCTCACCGGTGATCTGCAGTAACACGATGTAAATTAGAACAAATGCAATTAGACCTTACCCCTGGGCTACCATTATTCTTATCGGAGGTCGTTCGTACTGCGGCAAGCAGATTGCTCTGCCAAAGTCTAGTCCATTAGTAAAACATTAACTGGTGCTACCACACCTTCCGCGGATTCCTGTCTCGATTCCTACCAAATCCTCCAGCGCCTTTACACCGAAGATGGGCCAGTCACACGGCTAAATCTTTAGGCCACCATACGTAATGATGTTTAATTTTGTCCACAGGGGGAAGTTAAAGTATGATTCTAGAAGTATAACAGCTAGGTCACGTTGACCTGCTAGTAAAATTAGACAGCCCACGTACACATGGGTCAGTAAATTAAATTACTTCAACTTTATCTCTTAACATCGGCAGAGATCCGAAACAGAAGAGGAGGAGACATGTCAGATAATAGCATGACTACATTAAAAAAAATGTTGATATAAGGCACCATTAGATGTTGTATCACCATCCTTTTGCTCAATGAATCAACATTAGAATGATGTCAGGAGATGATATCGACCAAACGTCGACGTTACATCAACATTTGAATTAACTACTAAAATTTGTCCTAAAACACAGGCTCAAACATTAATATTTGTTCGCTACCATAGCTGAATGTCTTACTCTTAAACGTTAATTAAACGAGCAAAAATGATGTTCATACAATGTTCGCATGAAACCTCATAGGTTAACTAGATGTATACTGTAGACCTTGATCAAATAATAGAATGTGCTCACAGCGATGGAAAAATTGTATTCTGAAAATGACCAGAGATGCTCTTCAATCTGGAAGCAATTTAAGTGAACTTGTTCAATAATACACGTAACCCAAAGCTCAACAACATAGGAGCACATAAATATAAAAGTTGCTGCCACATAAATTATAAAAGTTTTTAGCAGACCTGAAAGTGGGACTGACAAACTCTATGCACTGAACAGTCTGATAATTGGAACTGTGAATTAGCACATGTGCCTTTCCTAAACCATGCAAGATGATTTGCCCTTGGTGGAAATACAATATTTGGGTCAGGACAATTTTGACATGTTGTCCAATAGCCATACTACGTTGAAGCTACTGAGTGTCAGTCTTCTGCCGACATGTGATCAAAACCAAATTTTTGCGGAGCTAATAACGGGGTCAAAAGATCACAGTAATTTATGCCTTTTTTCAAAGATATTGTGTTGAAGTCAACCTGCATTAACCAGTTTGGGTTCACTCAAGCCCAACCAATCGGTTCATTACAAGCAGTATAATATTTTTTGAAAATAACAGAGCGGTGAAAGTATATTCGAAGACTGTGGAGTGAAACCTACCTCTGGTGCAATATAATCGGGTGTCCCACAGAAGGTCCGTGTGGTTTTTTCATTATAGATGCCTTCTTTACACATTCCAAAGTCCGCTATTTTGATATGGCCTTCTGCGTCTAACATAACATTATCCAGTTTCAAATCTCTGAAAGAAGCAAATCATGAATCTGGTATTACATGTAATTTGATCAACATTGCATAAGGATATCTGTACCATAAGACATTTTTGTATATTTTAAAGTTTGCATAATAAAGGAATATCCAAAAATGTGATCTTTGTAGATATATCATTTCTGGCAGACTAGAAGTGTAGCTCCAAGCTCCAGACTATCTGAGACTAGAGTCAATGAGGTATGAAAACCAGCAGTGTGCCACAATATCGAGACTTTGTGGTTGGTGGTCACAAGTGCAGTGGGCTATGATGGCTTATATGGTTTACATAGGGTCAAGACAATCGTCCGAATATCTGTGATGATATTACAGGATTTTGGGTGCACTGTGGCCTTGACCTTTGTCCTTTTGAGCCCAAGATCAGAGGAGTGTAAGGTGGGTCGACATGTCTGTGAATTTTCTTAAATACTGGTTATATCAAGATATCATGTGAACAATTTCGAGCTTTACGAATGTACAGACTCTTTTAAGAAGAATGGACAGGTACATGTAGGACATCTTCGTATACCCAAGTTGAACACTACACGTGCTGCCTTGGCCAAATATCGCACATTTCCTCATCAGAATAAGGTTTGGTGATGTCATAGCTCTATAAATATTCTGTGGTTCATATTAGGAGAAGTGCCACAGTATGACCTCTTGAAAATTCAAATTCAATTGGCTACACCCATTTGGAAAGCAATACAACTACCACTTGCCATATTTGGAGATCAAAGAAAATCCTCACTGCATAGCTGGCAAGCTCATATCTTGATTGGCTATATGATACCACATGTGTTTATGGCTTGAAGAATTTGCCCCATTCACTAGGTCAAGGGAAATGATGGAACATTATTTAACTTGTGAAACATGAGTGAATGAGTGACTTGATTTAACATCACTTTCAGCAATATTTCAGTCATATCATGACATTTGGATCCTATTCCTTTTCACACCCGGGAACCCCACAGGTGCCCCAGTTAGTTGCCTCTTACGACAAGCTGTCAGAGGAGCTGAGGCCGAGTCTTACTATGACCTGGGGTGTGCACAACGACTCCCCAGGTCAACCCCAGGAGCTCCACGGGCCAACTTAATTGAAATGTGAAGATGGTAGGATGACAAAGACAGGAATATTATCAGGGTTACCACAGAACAAAAGATATAAATATTCATGACTTTTCATAACTTATCATCACCAAAGACAACCATTTATCATGACTTATGCAGTATATGCGATAGCCAAGAAATCTTGTGGAATCACTATGGCCGAAGGTCAATAAAATTTGGCATATCACAGTTTAATGTGTTGTTTGTGTACATGCATATATGACAGGCAGGGTGCAAAATAGCCCTTTGCCCGGTTGCCCGTGAAACCAAAATTTCTTTTAGGCAACCAAATTCTTCTTGAATTGCAATGCATTTGGATATGTTGGTTGCCCGTACTTGCCCTTGGGCAACTAGAATTTGATTTCCTATTTCACACCCTGACAGGTCGTGAAAAATAACAGGGAAAGGGAATTCATAACTTTTCCATGACTTAAAAAAAAATCTTGACTTTATGACAATTCATCATTTTATAACATTATGACTTAATAACATTTGTTCAAGACTACTCCAGGTTTGTTTCATCACCATGGCAATCCTGTTTTACATGTATGTTTAGCACACACATAAAACTTCACAGTTAATGACACTCACCTGTACACTATACCCTGGCCATGTAGGAACAGAAGACCAATTGCTATTTCAGCTGCATAAAACCTGTACACAAACATTGTATCATTATTATTGATGACAGCAAGTTAATTACCTTAGATACTGAATATTCTGTGAACATGATTAAGATTTATTCAAATTCAATAGGTGAGAATTCATTCACAGGTCATACACAACTCTAATTTAGGTAATAATTATTTTTTAGTGTATAATATTTATACGAACATATTTGCCACATGTCAGTAAAATGTTTCTAACCATGTTAGAAACATACATGTATTAAATTATATTAAAGAAACATACGTACGTACATGTAGGCCAAAATAAGGTAAAGCATATATTCAAGTCTGCTTGAATCAAATTTAGAGGGTTCTGTACATTTTCCCTGAAGAATGTGGCCTGTTTTAGCACAGTTTTGCCCCCATGTGTGGTTTGAAGCCCAAAAATGAAATATTATATAAATGTATGAAAATAATTATTCAGTTATCATAGAATACTGGCACTGGGTATTCGAGTTCTTGGATAACATCAACGTAAACTAGTGCATGACAAAAACAGCACCTTTTTCTACTTGTAACACATGAAGCCAGTCCAGAACAAAAATTTGCCTTATACCTAAATATTGGTTGTATCAATTGCTAGTTATGCCCCCCCTCTAACTAGAGGGGGGGGCATATAGCGATCGCTTTGTCCGTCCGTCTGTCCGTCCGAATTTCTTGTCCGGGCAATATCTCGGTTAATATTTGATGGACAGGATTGAAACTTGCATGGAATGTGGCCAGTGGCTCATAATTGTGCAGCGTAGAGTTTTTTCCGAGTTCCGGTATGATTTTCAAGAGTTATGGCCCTTTTTCTGAAATCTCTGTGAATGGGACTTGTCCGGGCTGGATCTTGGTTAATATTGTATGGACAATTATGAAATTTGCATGATATGTGGTCATTGACCCACAGTTGTGCAGCGTGAAGTTTCTCCACATTTCGCTTATATTTTCAAGAGTTATGGCCCTTTTTTCTTCAAATCTTTGTGAATTGGGATTTGTAGGGCTCGATCTCGGTTAATATTGTATGAACAAGTACGAAATTTGCATGATATGTGGTCAGTGACCCATAGATGTGCAGCGTGAAGTTCTCTGTTTTCGGTTATATTTTCAAGAGTTATGGCCCTTTGTTTAAACCTAAGTGAATGGGATATATTTATTTGTCCAAGCTGGATCTCGGTCCATAACCGATTTGAACCAGGAAAATGGCTATATTATATGTTATTCTACATTCCAAAGCAAACAACATAGGTCTTGAAGTATGAAATTGCCCCAAAAACAGTGAATTGGGTGCAAAATTCAAAGTTCACTGATCGCTTCATAATTTCACCACAATATACTCCCAAGAAATGTAGGTCTCATGACCAGGTCACATTTTCGGATTTGGCGAAAGCCCTGGCGACCAGCTTGCATCGAAGCATCGTATTATCACTTGTTGCTTGATACTTGGAATATGTAGTATGTGAGGCATGGCAAAAAAGTGACTGAAACAGATTTATAATTATCCAAATTAGGCCTCCACCAACCAATAAAGAACAGAACAATGGCGGGGCAGTGTCGGATTAAAGTGGAAGGGGGGGGGCATACAATTGAGCAATCTCTGATTGCTTCCTTCCTGTGTTGTTGTTGTTCAAAAAAGATTTGGTACATGACTGGCTTCATATGTTTACAGAGTGAAAAGCTGCTGTTTTCACCTCTAAATTGATGATTACAGACAAATACATTAGTCTGATGTTCTTATTCAAGGACCTGAAGACCCAGGGCCCCATAATTACTCTGAGAATACAACAAGACACAGTTTTCTAGGATTCCATGAAAATTTTCTTTCATATGTAATATTTTGGCACTCCAACTGCACCTCATGGGACGAAAACCTCCCTAAAATGCTAAGTAGTAAGGCCACAACAATTTTATTATTCTGTTTCACAGGCAGATCGAAAATGGTCAAGTTTTACTTTTATTTTTGTTATTACCTCCAATGTTGAAAGAAATTAAATCCACTTGTGAAACAAAAATGAAATCGGTGTGGCCTAAGCAGTTTCACTGTACACTATCCTCATTCCCCCCGTGCACACACTTACACAGCTACTGGCTCTTTAAATTTCCCTTCCTGTTGAATTCTGTACATAAGATCACCTCCATTCACATATTCCATTACAAAATACAAACGATCCTGAAACAAAACAAAAACAAGAAGCTGATGAATACATATATATTCACAGTGGAGATGAAGGAAATAAACAGCGAGACAATAAGTTATCATCCAGGCCGTATACATGTACACACATGTATGAAGTTATTAAACAGCTGATTCAATTTCATATCATTTTTCAGTCATCAAATTATAGTAATATAATTAATTAGCTAATTCAATGAAAGGCTTGTTTTGACCTGAAATATGAATGATAACTAGTAAAGAAATATTTAACAATTTGAATTTTTTTATTAAAAATTCCGACATTTCGGTACACAAATTAAAACTTAAGATTACTACTTTCAGAAAAAATGAAAGTAAAATGTCAACCTGTAAAGCCACACTTGGTCGGGATTTAGCCAACGATATAGTGAAGACTACATTTACATATGCTGTATGCACAACCCAATAGCCGGTTTCAATCCATTGACACTTTCCAGATAATTGTATTGCATAGAAACAATAAAAACGGGGTTTTAGGATTTTGAAGATTTTGTGGCGTATGATTTATTCATAAAACTGAACGATTAAAATTTTTCTTCAAAGCTCCAGAGAGCCATCTTCTACAATTTTTGGCAACCTGCCCAGAATTCCATCCGGTGGGAATATGTGACCTTGACTTTTGCCAATCTGTTTGCTGAAATCAAAGAATTCCCAAAGGCCAAGACCAATCAGATCTAGTTGATGATTCTCTGCGCTGTCACTAATTCATTCTTGCAAACACAATGCAGACCCACATATGCACGATATGACGTTTGGAGAAATTAAGTTTTACACAAGGCACATGGCTAGATCTGTTGATGTCTTAAGTAACCACATGGCCCAGGTCAATATTTTGACTGACAAGCTCAGAGTCTTCCTGAATATCCAATCTCACTGATGAATAATCTCTATTCTAACAACTGGACAATGGTGAACCTTAAGCCTGAAGGTGTTGTTTCCAGAACAAGTCTATTAACTGACTGGCGTAATCCAGATCCTGCCGTGGGTATATTGTACATGTATCATATGTACCATTCAATTACATACATATATGGGACTTACAGTAACTCCCGTGATAATTCATTCAGAGTAAGTGAAATTTCCCATCATAAAATCTGGGAGTGATCAAATTTATCAGAACCAGTTGGCAAAATGGCTCAAAATCATGCATATTATTATGAGCCATTACTTCATCGATATTGCAATGATTTTAGAGAGTGATCAAATTTATTAGAACCACCTATTGAATTTGGTCATAAAAATTGGTGGTGACTGAAATTTTGTAAGGGGATTGAATTATTACATGTAGAGGGATTACCATGCATGTACCTGAGGTACTAACCCATCTCTTTCTTCTCCTTTAAACCCTCCCATACTTCAAACATCTTTTAAGCCACACCGCATAAACGTACTACAAGCATCCCTTGGGCATTGCCCAATCTTCAAGCATCACTTCAGCGTCGCCCATTTTCCAAGCATATTCTTAGCTCCACCTCATACTCCAAGCATATTCCATCAAGCATCTTCTCAGCCCCAATATCTCATACTTTAAGCATCCTTTTAACCACATCAAAGTTTTCAAGCATACCTTCATCCCAGCTCATTGTCCGAGCATCTTCTCAGACACATCTCATTTTTCAAGCATCTTCTTAGCCCCACCTTATTCTTCAAGCATCTTCTTAACCCCAAACAATTCTTCAAGCATCTTCTTAGCACCACCCCATTCTTCCAGCATCTTCTTAGTCCCATCCCATTCGCCAAGCATTCTTTTAAAGGTGAAATGCAAAGGTTTTCAAATTTTCATTAAAATATTCTTCGTGGGCTAGTTAATGATGGAAATATCAGCCTATTTATTTCGTTTGGTTTTATTTGAAGTATTTTGTCTCTTGGTAGCTTCTGAAAAGTACTTCAAAGTTGGCATCTCAAGCCCGGCCAATTTGAGAAATGAAATCCGCGTCGCTTATCTGCCCTTGTTTGACGCTGTTTTGTGACGTCACATCAGACCACCTGGCCGAGCATCAATACTTGTAACGTTCAGTCTCCGGGCGGCTGGTCTGACGTGACGTCACAATCAAGGAAAGATAAGCGATGATGTTTTGCAAATCTGAATTCAGCTGTGCTAGGAGTACCAATTTTTAAAAAGATTCTAGCAGACAAAATAATTTAAATTTAACTAAGTGAATTAGATTGACTGGTATTTCTATGATTATTCAACCTATATAAAATGTAGAGAGGAGAATCTAAAAACCTTTGCATTTCACCTTTAAGCACACCCAGTGCTGCAGCCCACACAATTAAAGAAGTGAGTTCTAATCCCTACCAGATTCTACAAGCATCTTCTTAGCCCCATACTATTCTTCAAGCATCTTCTTAGCCCCATCCTATTCTTCAACTTTCAAGCATCTTCTGAAGACCCATACTATTCTCCAAGCATCTTCTTAGCTACAAATCAAATTCTTGAATAATCCCCTTTTGCAAGTTTGGAAAACTTCTCTGAAATTTCTGGATACTTTGACAACTGGGCATTACCAAAGTGAACACATGCAGTACCTACCATTGTCTGAATACATGTGGTACCTACCATTGTCTGGAAACATGAATGAAGCTGGACTAAGAAAGGGGGTTTGTTGGCTAGCGCTAAAACCCGTTTTTCTATCATCGTACATTCCACGTCGTCGTCTTGTATGATCACATCTTTCTTGAGGATTTTGACGGCATACAATTCATCTGTACCTTTCCTTTCTGCTAAAACCACCTGGGAAGTTGGGGAACAATTTGAAAGATTGAATGATCAAGTTTGAAATTGAGATCTAAGCATCGCGGATTCTAACATGGCAGTGTGAGTAACGTCACAGGACCTACGAAGTAGAGTAGGCATTAGGACTCCGACGCGCACTGAACTCTTGGAAATCCCCCACCCCAAGTTGAAATCCTGCCTATATTAAGATGGGCACAGCCCAAGTCAGAATCACCAGTTCTCCTTATTTTGCCGACGAAAGGATTTGGATGGACTGCCTGACTCACTCACTCACTCATTACCGGATAATTTGCAAATGAGAGCCTACTTTGTAGGAATAAACATTTCAATCACATGAAAAGATCACAGGAAGTGAAATAGCCCAATGGCCTTGAATACCCCTCGGGTACAGTTTGTGTTATTGTCTACACACAGCAATCAAGCATTGCATAAGATGTACATGTACATGTATTTTTAGAACTTTGACAACATCATGTAGGTTAACAAATAGGTCCAGGCATATGTGGTATAAATTTGGACAATTTAGATATAATCCTTCATGAAATATTGTACTAAATACAATCTGACCTGGAAAAATGGGTCAAGGTCAGTCATCTTCAGCACACCTCTGGACCATCACCAGATGTATACATAGTATTAATTTGGAAAGCCTAGCTATCTTTCTTCATGTTATGTCATAAAATAACAGTAAATGTCCTTGAAAATGGGTCAAGGTCAGTCAACTGGGATAGGCTTCTAGTCAATTGCTAGTTGCATATGTGATATGAATTTGGAGACCCTAGCTTTAATCCTTCAAAAGATATAGCAAATATTGGAATTTGACCTTGAGCACACGTCTGAACCATCGTCAGATATATAAATAGTATTAATTCGGAAAGCCTAGCTATATTTCTTTGTGTTATATCATGATAAACAGTATAAGACCTTGAAAAAATAGGTCAAGGTGAGTCAACTGGGATAGGCTTCTAGTCAATCACCAGTTGCATATGTAATATGAATTTGGAGACCCTGGCATTAATCCTTCAAAAAATATAGCAAATACTAGAATTTGACCTTGATAAAATAGGTCAAGGTCTGTCATTTTGAATAGGCTTCTGACCCTTCACCAGATGCATACGTGGTATGAATTTATAATGCCTGGCCATAATCCTTCTTGAGATATCGTGTCCACAAGAAAGATGGGCAGACGGAAGGACAGACAGACAGATGACGCCGACAATACCCTTTGGGCAAAAATTGCCCGAGGGTTAAAAACTGGTAATTTTGCTACCCAACAAATAGGCCGAATCGATTAGCAGGCAATTAATTACATGGCAGAATGGTGGCCCGATCTGGCTAATAAGTGAATTATGACGGCTAATGAGAACCTTCTGTATGCTCCCAGGCATGCAGTGGTCAAGGGGAGATAATCAACAAAGTCTTAATTGAATTTAGCCATAAAAAAGTTAAGATCAAAGATGCCCGGTGATGAGATAATTTGTAACAGGTTACCGGTGTTTACTCAGTTAAATTGCAATCAATAAAATCACCAAAACAAGTTATATATTGTCCAGAAGCTGTTCATGTGGGGGATTGGAATTATGAGATAATTCTGTAATATTCTGAACAGTACAACTGACTTAGTCTCCAATTTAGTCTCCAATAAAGTCTACAGCTCCCATCAAAATTTTTTGAACTAAATGTTAAATTCTTACAACATACTTTTCAAACCCCCAATAGTGCCTTGTTTTCTCATCAATCTATTACACACAGTTTCTCCCAGCCAAGTTGAATGAATTAATCACGTTAAACCTGGTGTATATGTATTAAATTCATATCATAAAGACGAATCTGTGCATTCATCGACACTACGGCTGCAAACAGAACCAGGTAAGGTTGTGGTAAGATTCACGGGGCACGAGGAAATGGGTGAGCGGGATCTAGCGGGGGGGTGGCGCTGGGTGGGGGTGGCGGTAGCTAATTCAGCGTTCTGTTGTTGTTGTTTCGCTGCCATTCCCAGGTTATCGTATACCATTTTAAAGCTAAGTTTCTGTAGATTCGTGATTTGGCAGAGATATAACGAGATGGCAGGTTTTGAACGAGCTAAAACTGTAAAAATCCTATATACTTCCGTAAAGGAGAATGAAGAATCTAAATATATTTAGAAGGTGAAAATAAAACAGCATCACTGATTGGCCAAGGCTGACAAGCTTTTTCATCACGCCCGACGTGATTGGAGCACAAGGTTTGTTTGCGCATGGTCGCCATGGCCACTGCAACGTCGGCAAAAGCCACGGAAGAATGGCGCATCAACATTTGATAATGGAGATGAACAGGTCCCGGAAACTTATGTAAAATAAACTCAGATGGGCAGATTTGATGAGCTAGTCATCAAGGTTAGATACTTCGGTAGTTTGTGTCCGCATTGCGTAAAATATTCAGGAATTTGGAAGTAGATTTTACTATTTTTCGCACGTTTCTCTTGGAGCACACGAAACAAATTTGTTGTCAAATCACGCATTTTCCATTGATTATTTCTGTTCCTCTCCCGATTTCATTTTACCCTTACTATAAAACATACCAACAGTCCATATAGTCAGATGTATTGAAATTTTGGCTTTCTGAAAATGTATAGTTTTAATTAGGTTTTACTCAAAGTAAACGCAAAAAATTGCAAGAATGATCCAACACATGGGAACTCAAAGTGACTCGTCAAAATCCGTCTTCATGGGTTAGGCGAACACTCGTCAAAACATGCTTACATGGGGATCTACACAAGTCGTCAACACCCGCTTATATGGGGGAAAGAGTTAATATACCTTAATGAATTAACGAGTTGTGAAAACATTACTTTGATCCATACGGCTCATGAACTTACCTTACCAAAACTGCCTTTACCTAGAACAGTTAGGAAATTGAAATCACTAGCTCTGACAATGTCTTGTTTGGAAAGGTTTTTCGTTATGTCTTGGTTCTGCGGGATTTTCCGCTCATCTATTTGTGTTTTCTGAAGAAAATAAATAAACATGCCAAACACAATGTTAAATTAGAGCTTGAGGGATCAAACCAGATTAACATACAGACAAGTCCAAGGAATACAATCGTGTTTAAACTCCTGTTTCCACTCATCCAATCGATTCAAATATGTCGACATATTATACATGAACAGGAACGTAATTCCTCTAATAAATAGATCACCAGAAGTGATATTTGAGATATTAAAAATGAGGGCCGGGTGATCAATTTATTGCAACTGAGTGAACGCGCTGATTCGCAAAAGTCAGAGAAATGAACCTTAGATCATCAAGTGCCCAGTTTCCGATACCACGACTTGTGACAACTACAGGGGTAAAAGTGTTCGGTGTCCGGTTATTTTCGTTTAGTTTGACCTAACGAAACGCGAACGGAACGATATGTAAACGCGTTTCAAACGCTTACCAAACGATTATAGGAAACGAAACGCTTTCAATATCGCTTATTTTTTATTTTATCAAAACGCGTTTCCCTCGTCAAACGCGTTTGCTCTGATCGAAACGCGTTTATAAACGCGTTTGTGAATGCGTTTTATAAACGCGTTTCGAACGGGTTTCTCTTTTCGTTCGACTTTGTGCAAATTTGTGTTTTTATTTTGCAAACCAGGCCAGGACGTCCACGTGTCGGGGCTTTCTTCTTCCCCAGCCGCTATTATAATCCCTGTGCTATAAATATATGTGGCATAACCTTTAATATACAAGGGTAAAAACGTTCTGTGTCCGGTAAATCGTTTCGTTTATATATTGCGCTAAGCTTAAATCTTTTCGTTCACCAAGCGAAACAATGTATGTCTTCCCGTACCAAGCGAAATGATTAGTCAGGCATGTGATACCGAGCCGATAAAGCGTTTCGCCTGATCTTGACTACATGCAGCTTTTGATCAACACTCAGTCGCCGAACCGTTGTACAAAGAAGAAAAACAGACCAAATAGTATTCTCGCCCGACGAAGCAACCGTGGTGTGGACGGTAATATATATATATATATAACTTTATTTACTGAGGGTTTACAAAAATACTCAGTCAGTTTGAAAAACTGTTCTTCCCTGAGGCCCTCTAACAACAAGACAATTGCAAAGAAATAAGCTATCATAATTACACACATATAAGACAAATCTTAACAGGGAAAATAAGGATATATATACAAATGTTACTCAATGTTACTGCATGTTGATTAAAGACTTCATCATTCTGGACTTGAATATCCCAAGGGAGGGAGATGTTGTAATATTTTGGTCTAGGGAGTTCCACAACTTTGCTCCTGTATAGCTCAAGCTTTGCATCATATAGCATGTTTTGGGTCGAGGAAGGTACAGTTTGTTGTTCGCAGTTGACCTGAGGTTTCTCATTGTAACTTCATTTACATATTTAAATAGATCATTAAGGTATGAGGGACATTGCTGGTTGATGATTTTGTACATGAAGGTTGCTTTTTGAGATACTATTCTGTCTGGTATACTGATCCATTGAAGCTCTTGCAGAAGAGTTCTTGTGGGAGTTAAATAGTGGGAGTTCAGAACGATTCTGGCAGCACGTTTCTGTAGTTTGTACACTCTGTTTATCTGGGACGCAGTTGCATTTCCCCAGATTGTCATACAATAATCCATATGCGGGAGAATATATGCATTATAATATATAATTTTGGCTTCTCTTCTCAGAAGATGTCGGTATCTGTAGAGGATACCAAGTTTGGTGGATATCTTGTCACAGACCATATCAACATGGTCCTGCCAACTTAGTGTTTGGTCAATAACTAGTCCTAGGATCTTATCGGACTGCACATTTTGCAGTTCAGACCTGTTAATTTGTAAATGGATATCTTTGTCAATCTTTTGAAGCTTAGGTCTCGTACCAATGAGCATAATTGTGGACTTTGTTGGGTGAAGATACATTTTGTTTAGAAAACACCATTCCTCAATGACCTCCAAATCCGGACCCATGATTCTTTCAAGTTCTGTTACACCAGAACCATGTGTATAAATAGTACTATCATCAGCATACAGGTCTATTGTACTCGAAATATCACAAAGCAATAAGTCATTCACATATATAATAAATATCAGGGGCCCAAGTATGGATCCCTGAGGAACACCAGCCTGGATTGGGAGAAGATCAGACCTGTGGTTCTCTATGCTAACAAATTGTGTTCTTTTGTATAAGTAAGACTTCATCCAGCCAAGTGATTTATCATCAAGTTGGTATATTTTCATTTTGTCCATAACAATGTCATGGTTTACAATGTCATGGTTATGCTTACTTAACAACAACAACAATAAAACGCGTTACGAAACGCGTTTCCAAAACGTCCAAAACGTCAAACACAAGCTTAAATCTTTTCGTTCACCAAGCGAAACTATATTTGTCTTCCCGTACCAAGCGAAATGATTAGTCAGGCGTGTGATACCGAACCGAAAAAGCGTTTCGCCTGACATTGACTCCATGCGGCTTTTGATCAACACGCCGAACCATTGCACAAATAAAACAAAAACAGACCAAATAGTATTCTCGCCCGACGAAGCAACCGTGGTGTGGACGGTGATGCTTATTTAACAACAACAACAATAAAACGCGTTCCGAAACGCGTTTCAAACGCGTTCATAAACGCGTTCGTGAAACGCGTTTTAAGCGAAACGAAACGAAAGATAAATGAACATACCGATGATCAAACGCGTTTGCGAGGTATAAACGCGTTCTTTGGAAAGCAAACGAAACGAATACAAAACGCGTTCAGAACGCTATTGAAACGCGTTTCAAACGCTAATAGAACGATAATATACGTGAAAAACCGGACACCGAACGCTTTTACCCCTGTATGTCCGGGACGGTACAGGTGATTTGTTTCAAATTCTACTTATGTAGGGTGTGATTCAATACAATCCAGCTAATTGCAGTTTTAATACTCCAGCATCAGCTGAATTAATACCCTGTCCTCAGATAGACTCCACCGTCATTTCAATTTTTTTGCAACTGTGCAATGTCTGCGCAGCTTTTCGCAAAGTTCCTATTTGTACCAAATCCAAAGTTTTTAAGTCATTGAAGAGATAGGACGAGAGTTGAAAAACAGCCGATATTTCTTATAACCATTCACAGAATCTCCAAAATATCTTGCGAAATTTCACCAGATGGTCTAAAGAATGGCTACGGATATTTAACTAGAGATTCCGCTTTGACACTTGGGTTGCCGCTCTGGCAAGAAGCCTATGCTGGTTGTTTTTTAAGCAAAAACATACGTCTCCCCCAACCTCCCACCTTGCCTTGAGTGGGCACATTATTTAAGAAAAAATGCTATGAAATGAATGTAACCATAAGTATCCTGCAGTAGCCCAGTGAGGAGTCGGAATTTATATAGCAATGAGTGGATTGCCGACACCTATAGCGTCCAACCAATGTGAAATACATGTAATTGTGACGCATCAATTATTTCGAAACTGAACACATTATAGGAAAGACGCAAAACATACATGTACAAGAGGCACACCTATAATATATATACTGTACTGTATAGAAGTTCCATGCATCTGCCTTCAGTAGTTTCCAAGATATGGAGTGAACAAATATTGGACAGACAGACAGACAGACAAGCACATTTTGCACGGACCCACACAAGCATTAGCTCACACCAAAACCTAATTAGATCACAAGGCCATTTCAATGAAGCTCCTATCCAAGTTTACTGAAATTTCATCCAGTAGTTCTAAACATATCTTGTGGATAAGAGTAGTCCTGTACATACATGTAAGATGGACATCAGAAACAGATGGATGCATGCGTGCACACCAAAACATAATCAGATGCGGACGCCATTCCAATAAAGATTCCATCCAAGTCTGGTGAAGTTTCGTCCAGTAGTTCTCCAGATATCTTACAGACAAGGCATGTCTATACATGTAGAAATAGATGGGCAGGCGGACGGACAACGCACCTGGATGAATGCATGCATGCATACCGAAACCTAATCAGATGAGGAGCCCATTGCAATAAAGCTTCCATCCAAGTTTGGAGAAATTCCGTCGGGTAGTTCTCCAGATATCTTGCAGACAAGGCCTGTATATACATGTACAAATAGATGGACGAACGGGGACGAACGGACACGAACGAACGCTCGCGCACACACCAACACCTAATGAGATGAGGGGACTATCCCAATGAAGCTTCCATCCAAGTTTGGTGAAATTCCTTCAAGTAGTTCTCCAGATATCTTGCAAACAAGGCCTGTATATATATGTAAATTAGATGGACGGACGGACGGACAATGGACACGGATGAATGCACACACACACCAAAACCTAATCAAATGAGGGTGCTATCCCAATGAAGCTTCCATCCAAGTTTGGAGAAATTCCGTCCAGTGGTTCTCAAGTTATCTTGCAGACAAGGCCTGTATATACATGTACAAGTAGATGGACGGACGAACGGACACCGGACACGGATGAATGCACGCACACACACTAAAACCTAATCAAATGAGGGGGCTTTCCCAGTGAATCTTCCATCCAAGTTTGGTGAAATTCCATCCAGTAGTTCTCAAAATATCTTGCAGACAAGGCCTGTATATACATGTACAAGTAGATAGATGGATGGACGGACACCGGACACGGACAAATGCACGCACACACACCAAAACCTAATCAAATGAGGGGGCTATCCCAATAAAGCTTCCATCCAAGTTTGGTGAAATTCCGTCCAGTAGTTCTCGAGATATCTTGCAGACAAGGAAAGGGGACGGACAGACATCCATCCAGACAAGCATCCATCCAGACAGACAGCACAAACACTAGATGTCTCCCCCCAACATAGTTGGGGGAGGCATAATTATAACACACACACACACACAAATTTCTGCAGATTCTCGGTTAAACTTGCCTGGAACTTTCTCTTGAGTTCTTGCATATTGGTGGCAGTTTCATCGGGTACAGGTATTCCATAGAACTCCCCTTCCTCCTGACTGAGCAGTTTGAACCAACCTTCCACAGGGTTCTTGAGAATTTCCGAAATCCCAAAGGACAGTGAGCCCATGAAGTCATTCCTAGAGGTGCGGTCCCAGTCCCACACCTCTACTGATAAACGCTTCGCATGATCCTCCGCTGTTAGATCACTGTCAGATAGCATGTCATCAAACAGATTAAGAAATATTAATGATAGTATTCATCTGCAATATATTACATAGTATCTATTATGGTTATACAGTATCAGAAGTATTACATGTACATAGTATCTGTATTATGCCATCATGTATCCACATTACTTCACAATCCATATTACGGCATCATACATGTGTATATCCACATTATTGTACAGTATCCATATTATGGCATCATGTGTACATATTACGGCATAGTAGCCACATTATAGCATCTGATGTATAGATACATTACTGAACAGTTTCAGTATTATGGCCTCAATTATCACATTATTGCAAAGTTTCCATATCATTGTATCCACATTACTACATAGTATCAGTATTATGGCATCATGTATCCACATTATTGCAAATGTCATTATGTACAATGTAGCCACATTATTGCAAAGTATATCATGGCATCATGAATCCACATCAATGCAAAGTATCCGCACAGTATTCGTACCTCTATTATCTATTACAGTGACTCTAGCAGACAGAGATTGGTAGAAAGTCTAAATCATGTACCTCTATTATCTATTACAGTGACTCTAGCAGACAGAGATTGGTAGAAAGTCTAAATCATGTACCTCTATTATCTATTACAGTGACTCTAGCAGACAGAGATTGGTAGAAAGTCTAAATCATGTACATGTTGTAGAAACCTGTTTAATAATGCTATTACATGTAATTCCAATATTTTCTCGACACGTATATTGGAAAATACAGATAATCCATAGACTTCCGAGGCTACATTAACAAAACATTTCTTTGCCATTTAATACTCATGGCTGTTGCAATAATTCCAGTGATATAATCAGCAAATTTGTATGTGAATATTTAGAAAATTTGCAAACTTCAGTATGGTAAACCATCTAATAAATCAATCCCGTGATAAAAACTCATTCATTCCCAATTTTGAGGACAAAATTCAACTGGTTGTTCTAATAAATTTGATCACCCTCTAAAAATCATTCAAATAATTAACTAGGCCCATGGGCATATATAGAAAGGTGGTTCAGAAGATAAACGCTGTTGATTGACGGTTGGGACAGATACCATCCATCGCAAGTGAACTTTTCTTTGCATAATCTAGATTTTATTGCACTGTACTTCCATTTATAAATTAGTATTTTGTAATTTATGGCTCACAGGAAAAATAGTTCTTAACTGATTGTTATATACCCGAGCATCATTTTCAGTGAGTCCGTCACTATTGATTGACTCAGGCTGCAATAGTGGAGACAGTAAAACTCAAAAGAATAGCTGCTTCCTGAATAGCAGATTTCTTTCCCAGAGTTTCAATTCAAAATAGCATCTATTTGTTTGAAAAAGCTCCCCAAAAAACACACGAAAAGCTGGCCATAATACCAAACTGATCCATATGTAGTGGTACTAATATTATACATTTTCCCGGTACTGGTACTGAATATGAAAGTATTAGAACACATGAGTGCTGATGAAACAACAAGTGGCAAGACATCCATCTCAGAATATTTCAGTCCTCAGACATGTCAGATACATGTACATGTAGTATTATTTCTAAGTTTAAGTTCAATTGATTCATTAATGTCACAACATACATGTACATTGTACATATATTCCTAACATCAGTCCATGTGATGACCTAGTTTTAGCTTGACCACTTCATCAGAAACTAGACCCAGCATAGATACATGTACAGCCCCTAGAGCTATGGTAGGGCAGCTCTTTACACATGTACATGTTGCCTCCTGAACTGTATTTCTCTGAGCTGAGGTCAATCTTTGGAAGAGTGACCAAAGCAGGCTTCCATATTTTAGTGCGTATTAATCTGATATCTTGAAGGAAAACAATTAACAGAGTATTATTTAATACAGGAAACGGGTCAAATACATGCTAATTGACTATATATAGGCCTACAAAGCCTGTCAACCACTGAAGGATAACTATTCTGGTCTGAGAAAGAATAAACAATTTGGAACTATTTTCATACGTGTACTTCGGACAACCCTAAAATCAGAAATTTTCTAGATCTGATAATAAAGGTGAGACAACTCACCTTTCTAAAAAAATAATGAATTATATGCATGATTTTGAAATTGTTTGTCAACTTCCTGTTCTAATAAATTTGACCACCCCCTGATTTTGTGATGGGAAACTTCACTTACTGTGATTGAATTATTAGAGGGATTACCGTGAAATTGTCAATATCATGAAGCTATGAATTTGACTTCAGACTCACAATGAGAAAACTTCACTCCATTCTGGATTGAGCGTAGCTTTGCAGGTTTTCGTCTTCTTTTTGGTCTTGCCGGCTTCATCGGGAATAAGCTTAACTTTCACATAAGGGTCTGCCAGTCCATTAGGATCCATCGGGATTAAATTCCTCGCTTCTCGCACTGAAAGACACAACACGAGAAAAATTTTGAGATACTAGTATGAAGAGATGATGTATGACATATGCTTCGTGACAAACACGTTTTTCCAAGTTTGGAAAACAAAATGGCTGACAGTTGTATTCTGATCTGATAAATGACAGGTAAATTTGAGTGGTCTTATACTCGGCAAGACAGACGAACATACAACACTCATTTGCATTGCCCTCTCCCGGTGTCCGGGGACAATTATGATAACAGTGATGTGAGTTCAGGATGCACACAGAAGTGATTTGTCTAACATAATCCACTAGAACAAGAATATACATGTAGCATCATGTAATATTCCCATAAGACTATAGATTTTCACTTTTGTTTGTTTTTTTTTAATTTGACAACTCAGACATATGTTGTAAATTTATTTCCTCTGGATGATTAAAGATGCTTTCCTTGAGAAGACAAAAGTTGGAAAATGTACTCTAAAACTAATGGACTGCCATTTTTATGACATTTTATAATTAGAACTGGCGGTACAACAGTACATGTTCTGGCATTTTGCCAAAGCATAAACCATAAAAACAAATTGATTAAGAAAACCTACTACACAATTTATGGGAGACTTACTGTTTAATAACTCTCCGTCCCTCTATAAAAACTGGATATTGTGTAATCTCAGTTTAACATATGTTTAACTTGAATTACTATGGATGGGTGAATGACTATGATTTAACATCGCTTTCAGGACTATTTCAGTCCTATCACAACATTTGAGTCCTATTTCTATTCACATCCTGGGCCCCACCCTACTGAAAATCAGACCAAAATTTCAGTGAAATTTCAATGAAATTTCAGTGAAATTTGGTGAAAAGACCAAATATCGCATTATTTCAGTGATTTCATCAAATTTCAATGAAATTTCGATGAAATTTCAGTGAAATCTCATCTGCCAGTTTAATCCCACTGAAAATTCTGTGAAATCGGTCACTTCAATTTCACTACAAATCTCACTGAAAAGCATGAAACAACATATACAGAAACAAGAGCCCAAGGGGCTTCAATATACACCCGTGTATCTGGAATTACATTGGTCCAAATTTCAAGGTTGTTTGATAGCTTCGATTTCAATTGGTAGCTAGCCTACAATTTTGTGCTTCTGAGAATGTAACATATATAACATCTTATATTGAATGATAAACTAAAACGAGCTTAACTCTTGGTAACTAGTTGACCTTGAAGCAAGAGCCGAGAGCTCACATATCCCACACTGAAATCGACAATATTCAAACACAAGAAAATAGTAGTTTTCCAGCAAATGGATTCCTTTCAGACGAGATAATTTTTCATGAAGGAAGAAGAAAGTGATGAAGTAAACCTTTGTTCTTGAGTTAATAAAGAGGTATGAAGTTCATAAAGGATCCCTCTCCCCGTTAAATTACTAAATGTATGGTTGTTATTTCACAACAGTTGTAGCTGTTTCAAATATGAGACAGGATGAATGCCATATACATGTAGGGGAGAGAATATTCCAACCTAACACATATGGTCAGCTAAACTTCATTCAGTTTTGAAGGCCTGTGACCTTGACCTTGGACAAATTGATCTCAAAATATATGGCTCCTCTTTGCCATGCGAGTGAGGTATACTCAAAGTTTGGTACCATTCCATACCTTGAAACTAGAGATATCGCATGGACAACAAATGCAAATGGATGAATGGACAGAACGCAACATCGCATTACATGACCTCGTCTTCGACAGGCATATGAAAATGTGATTTCCTGATTTTGGGGTCATAGTTACCTTGACCTAAATTTTGGTACACGACACTTCGTCTTCCGTCAATGTATCAATGGACAGAAAAAAATCATGATTTTGTATGAATTTCAGGATTTTGGGGGTCACAGTGACCTTGACGTTCAGCCTTGACCTACAATTTGGAATGTGACACATCATGTCCCCCTAATGAATCTACGGACACAAAACAAAGTAATTTTCAAAGATTTTTTGATTTTAGAGTCACAGTGACAGTGACAAACCATCTCCCGTAATTTCTCAATGGACACAAAAAATCATGATTTTTAACAATTTAACGATTTTGGGGTCACAGTGACCTTGACCTACATTTTGGTATGCGACACATCACGTCCCCATAATGTATCTACTGACACAAAAAAAATGTTATTTATAATAATTTCCTGATTTTGGGATCACAGTGACCTTTGACCTTTCACCTTGATTCTGGTGTCACAGTCATCTTGACTATTGACCTGGATCTAAATTTTCGTACATGACAAAACGGCTACCCGTAATTTCTCAATGTACTAAAAAAATCATGATTTTTAACAATTTCATGATTTTGGGGTCACACTGACCTTGACCTTTGACCTTGACCTACATTTTGATATGTGACACATTGTGTTCCCCTAATGTATCTACTCACACAAAGAAATGTTATTTTCAATAATTTCCTGATTTTTGGGTCAGTGACCTTTGACCTTCAACCTTGACCTATATTTTGGTATGCGACACCTCATTTCCCCCTTTTGAATCCACTCATAAAAAATTAGAAATTTTTAATGATTTCCTGATTTTTCCGTCACACTGACCTTTGACCTCTGCATGACCTCGACCTACATTTCGCATGCAACACATCGTTCTCCCCTAGGGCATCCACTCACCAAAAATTAGAACTGTAGATAGAAAACTGTCAATGATAAATGATTTCCTGATTTTAGGCAACAGTGACCTTTGACCTCTGACCTCAACCTCAATTTTGGTATGCGACACATCGTCTCTACCTAGCGTATCCACTCACAAAAAATTGCAACTGTGGATAGAAAACTTTCACAGATATAGACCGGACACGAACACTTCAGTGATTTCCTATTTTTTAGGCCAGTGACCTTTGACCTCTGACCTTGACCTTCATTTTGGTATGCGACACATCGTCTCCCCGTAGGGTATCCACTCACCAAAAATTAGAACTGTAGATGGAAAACTGTCCCAGATATAGACCGGACACGGGGGACGGACAGACGGACAGACGGACGCACGGACGGACGGACGGAAACCGCCATCACATAATACGTCCGCCTTTTGGCGGGCGTATAAAAAGTGATCTCAATGAATAGTGCTGCATATAAAGACAAGAATGAAGAAAATAAATAAGGACCATTTTCTTAGTATTTTGTGACCATCTGCTATATACACGAAGTATTTTTACCAAAAATGGAACTTGCAATTGAATGTAGAAAGCAAACTTTATCAAAATTATAATTGCACAATGTTTTGCTTACAAGCATTCATTTAGAAATAATCAATTTATAATGTATAAGCCAGACTCAACAAGAACAACTGCATGCTTTTGTTCTTGTTTATCAGTTTAAGAATTGTGATTTGAGAAAAAATAGACTTGCCTTTCTCATGAGTGAATTCATTGTTTTTGTTTTTTTTTGTTTTTTTTTGTTTTTTTTGAAGAAAATAAAATAAAAATTATGAAATCTAAATAAATTAACTTAGTAAAATTATTCCACTATCATTAAAAAACATACATACATTTTTTGTTGTTATTCTTTGGAGTAATGTCCTTCAATTGGAAAAAGTAATAGGAAATATTCAGTTTCTAAAACATTTTCCCACGGATATTCTCACAGGAGTTGTCTTACCTGCAAGTGGCGCTTCGATATTTTGCATGTCTTGTTGTTGTTGTTGCAAGATTATTTTCAACTCGCGAGATCAAGGATCAAGGTTGAACTTCCAACAAATTCACGAAGTACTTGATATCTGTTGGTGGAAGAGGTCAGAAACAGAATACTACTGCTCAGGGCAGTTTCTAGAAATGAAAGTCAGGTTCTGATCCCAAACTCCAGAGCTGGGGGTTCGGGGGGCGCTCTTAGCCCCCCGACTGGGAAGCCATTTTAGGAGTTTTAAGGCAAAATGAAGCATTTTTAGAGTGTAAAAACTGACAGAACTAAGGGTGTTGGAAAATATCTTTTACTTATTATTTTGAACTTTTTGTGTTACAGTGTGACTCAAGAGAATAAAATAAAATATGGAAAAAAATGAGTGAGTTCTGTTATGTTATGTTGTTGTTGTTGTTCATCAACCTTTGGCTTTGGTGAAAAATAGGAGGCAATAGATCTTGCGGAATTCACGGCCGTTTTCACAGCTGCATTGTCACTGCATAGCCTGTCCTTCGACGTATATGTTTTCGCCGTCTTATTATGGGATTTACAAGTTGTTGAGGGTCGCCCTCCAGCACGTTTCATCTTTTCAGTCGTAAAATTTCACCTGTCAAACTTTTTTTCCACATGTTGTGAGGGACTACGGCAGACTGTGAAGTCGCCTGGGAAATGTAACACTTACACGCGGGATAGCAGTGCACTAAGGCATAAAATACCCGGGGCAGTTGAATCGGGATAACATCGGGTGTTTTCTTAGTCCATCATAAAATATCCGCCGAAGATTACAAATTTATGTGCTCTTTTATAGAATCGAACTAGATAGGTTTGCCAAACTTTCAATCATTTTTATATTTTCAACGTTGAGTTTGGGCGCCTTGGGAGTTTGGGCGCCCAAACGTTTTACGGAACTAAATTGGCGCTACATACGGCCCTGCTGCTGTATTATGAACTATCAACGACGCGGATGATCTTTTGGTAAATGTTCTGCTATTCTGAGAGTTGTGCTGAGAGTTTTTGCTGGGAAGATATGGACCAATCGACTGACGTCCCGCTCTCCTTCTGCGGAGATGTCTCGTGCTGCGATAACCGCCAATTTCAGACCCCGATTTTCGCTGTTTCGGTTATTGACCGGGTTTCGGGTTTTTTTGTGTGTTTCTGCAAGGATTATCTATGTCATAAATGGAAAAAATTTTTATAACAAATTCAATTGGAGTTGATTTAGTTTTTAACGAAGACTAAAAAATGCAGTAAAATTGGTCACACTAGGCTATGGGAAACCATGTACGACTGTCAGATGTGCTTTCAGAACAACAACAACACATCTGGTAAGCAATTTGCATTCACGTACAATGTATTTCAAGTGTTAATCAATAAAGTTTTGTGGTTTTGTCTTTCATCATGTTTTATCCCACTTGATCCAAGTTCGTTATCAACAACAATCAGGTTCAGTAAGATCCGTTTGTGTTTGGTCTCCGTTGGCACTTGCAAAACAAACACAAATGCAACATGCTCGTTATGCAGATTAGTCAAGAGTTTTGTTTTCTTCATAATTTAGAGGAACTGATATTCTTCCCAAATCATGAGATGAACTTTTTATTTAATGGCTTTTCTGACCTTTTTAATAAAATTCAAAAGTGTGAATAATTTTGTGAAATAAATATTGCAAAAAATGACAAAACTATATCTTAATTATTTCTTGTTCTGCTGTTGATGTGGTCTTGCAAAAGTAATTAATTAGTTATTTATTGGCTGTAATATGACATGTATAAAAAATTTCTTGTAAGAGTCTCAATTCCTGGTGTCTTTTTGACATTTAGCTGGAATTTTGAAGAATATCCTTGCACTGAAATTTCACCTTTCAGTCATTACTGTTATTTCACTGAAATCTCACTGAAATTTCGATCACATTTTGATCTTTTATTATTTTGTTGAAATTTTGCTGAGATCCCACAGAAATTTCACTGACATTTCACTGAATTTCTACCTTTTCTTTCAGTGTTATTTCAATGAAATTCCACTGAAATTTCACTGAATTTCTACCTTTTCTTTCAGTGTTATTTCAATGAAATTCCACTGAAATTTCACTGAATTTCTACCTTTTCTTTCAGTGTTATTTCAATGAAATTCCACTGAAATTTCACTGAAATTTTGGTCGAAATCACTGAGATCCCACAGAAATTTAATAGAAATTTCACTGATATTTCACTGATATTTCTACCTTTTCTTTCACTGTTATTTCAATGAAATTTTGCCGAAATTCCACTGAGATTTTGGTCTGATTTTCAGTAGGGCACGGTGGGGGAGAGAGAGAGAATTAAGGTTTAACTTCACATTCAGCAATATTTCAGCTATATAGCTACGATCGAACAAAATTCTAATATTCAAGTTAATAACTTAGTAATCCAACACATTAAAACATACACACATTAAATCTTATGCAACAAACCGATTCGTCTCAAATAACCTTAGAAGACACAGTCCTTCCTCACCCAACCAAAAAGATCTTCTAAAGCCCGGCCAACTCACACTACGAACATTTTCTCTTGACCGCCAGTGATCGCAGCGAGGCTGCCGGTCATGTGATGGGAGCCATTTTGTTGTGTCATGTGAGAGCGGCTTCGTCATGTTCCGAAAATCAAACATGTTTGATTTGACGAACATGTCCCTTGAACAAAATGTTTGTGTTTCTGGGCACCTCACACTGTAGACAAAACATGTTCTGAACAGTGTTTTTGTTCTAATACAACAAAATGTTCGTAGTGTGAGTTGGGCTTTAAGTAGTTGCTCGATAAAAAGAATCACTTACAATCTTAAAATCTATACAGTTGATAAGAATATGTCTCACTGTGAGATCTTCGTGGCATGGAATACACCTTGGGACTGGCTTTTTTTTTTAGTAAATGTTCATGAGTTAATTGTGTATGGCTGATTCTACATCACCTGATCATGGCTTGATCAAAACGTTTCTGGCCGTTCCAATGAGTACAGCTTACAGTTTTATTTTAACTCATTAAGTTTGTTATTATTCACAGCATCCCATAAAGACTGAAACAGCTTTCTCACCTAAGTACAGATAGAGGGCTGAAATCGCTATATGGGATTCCAACAGTATCAACCTTATTATCTAGGGCTGCCTCAGCCATTCTATCAGCCTTGAGCAGTATTACCTTTGATGCCAATGTGACTAGGCAACCAACTAAACACAATATCAATCTGTTGATCAAAACTAGCTACAGTTACATAATTGTAGAATATTCAAGATGGTGGGATGAGTTGGAAGTTCCACTTTTAAGCGCTTGAAGGCATGACAGTGAATCTGAGAATATGACATTTTTTTCCTTTTAGTGGACCCAATACCTTCCAAAGAAGACAAAATAGCTTTTGCTCTGCAGTGAATACCAAACTTTTACCTGGTAGTCGACAGGTTTGAGTTTTGGAACTAACGATACATGTAGTAGCACATGCTACTCTCTAACCATTGTTAGAATCATCTGTATAAATAGCCTGTAGGGTCCTATTCCTTTTTACATTCGGAAACCCCATGGTTGCCCAGTTAGTTGCCTCTTATGACAAGCTATCATGAGGAGCTGAGAACCTTAATTTTTCCAGGACCTGGGATGTGCCCAGCAGCACTCAGATCAATCCCATGACCTGAAATGTGCACAGTGACACCCAGCCAGGTCAATCCCATGCCTTGGGGTGTGCACATGACATCCATCAAATGACCTGGAATGTCAATCCCAGGAAGCCCCACAGGAATGGTGCTTAGTTTACATCAGTGATACATGAGGATACCTGCATGTACATGTACCCTCACAGAAATAGGGTGAATGCCTAAGTTATTTAGATCGCACGTCTTATTTGTGTCTTGTACAGATGCTGCGTCCTGATTCCACACATTCCTCCATCCCATCCAGCCTCAGCTGCGCCCTGAATGCAACCTTCAAAACTGAACCCTACTTACACTCAGATCTATACATAGTGAGCCAGGAGTCGCAGTGTCTTTGCGACACCAAATGGGATACCCTGAAGTCTGGAAATTTATAACATGGAATAGAAATAGGAGTGAGACATCCAATCCTATTGTCAGGAAAAAGTGGAACGCAGATGCCCGGCTTTCAAATCCTAGCTAAAAGCCTACTTCCAGTGTGCATGCGGAGATGAATGATTTAAATGGGAGTCACGTGACCAGCTTCTGAATTTTCCTCGAGTGCAATCACTCATGGACACGATGGATATTGAAAGGGGCAGCAGGAGCACCTCAAGAATTTTGGAGAAGGGTTATTACATTGTAGGTTGGAATCCTGAGAG
>JAVTVY010012272.1:0-51462 GCA_036873755.1 Hanleya hanleyi
ACCACGCTCCATTAATTGTCATATTGATATTGGTCCTTGCTGGAACGTGTCAGAATCCGTCACAAATTTATTTTTAAACCAAACTGAATGGAGCAACTTTAACCTGGAAATTTGTATTGAAATATTGTAACGATTATCAGTAAAATTATTACGTTTTGCCTATATCATATGCATTGTTGTATTGCAGTATCAATACTATAATATCTTTGCCCCGTATTCCATGGCCACGTGGAACTGTAGGGGTAGCTTGTAAAACAGTGGCTATACCATCCGGTAATAAATGCCCAGTGGTTTGTCCAGGGCTTAAGTGAAAGAAAAAAAAAATACAAGCCCTTTGATGTTGAACTCAAGGGCGTAACCTGTAAAAGTCGTTTGCACACCATACATAATTGAGTTTGGCCATACTAATGATTCCTAAACACTAATCCAGACAATCATTTAAGAAGAACATTTATTAAGAAATAAACATATCACTTTAAGAATGTGATATTATTTCAAGTGAAAAAAAAAAGAAAGATTTCACGCTTCATGACTGCGCTCACAAGTCTTGATTGGTGACCAGGACCAAGAGGGTGAACATACACTCAAAGTAATGATCACTGTTAGCCTAAAGTGTCAATCTTCAAAGCATCAAGTGTTCACTGTTAGCCAAATGCAAATTCTTGACTATTTTGATTCAGGAGACTGAATAGAATCCTAAACATATTTTGGCAATTCTATATGTGTAGCTGAATTCTAAGAACTATTGTCAAACATAATTTTTTCTTCTAATTATGAGCATAAAAGCATTTCCCCTTTTTTTATTAAGTAAAATCTACTCACATTGTGAAAAGAATCATTGACTGGAAAAGGCCATCAATAATTCTCCGCCTCTGGGCTGGGGAAGGGTCTGTCTGCTTTTCCAGTGTCTGGGTGACGTCGGTATCGAAGGCTGGCAGAACGAAGTTCAATGGCTCTTGACCGAGAGTTGGCGTGCTGCTGCTAGGTCCAATCCTACAACGAATAAGAACCACAACTGATGAACTTTCCACATGTAAATAATACTTATCGTCTTGTACATTAAAGTTCTATTTGTATGAAGTGGAAATATACACAGACACAGATAGTAAATTTATGTTTTAAAATGTCAATCCCAACCCAGTAGTCGAGCCCAGCCCATGTAACTGAATCAATTCAAGTTTATATTCTTTGGAAAAGAAAAAACACCATGAATACTGAGGTAATCAGACGACCAGTATGAAAGTTGACTTACACAGGTGGTTGTTCGAGTTGAGCATGCATTTCCAACGTATCACTGGGACAAGTGTCTGAGCTTTCCTGAAATGAGAAAAAATATAAATTTTTCAACTGTGGGTTAAGGATGCACATAAGTAATAAGTAATGGCTCCTGCGTAGCCTGCATAGAAACCAGGTTAAGTTAAATATACATGTATCCACATATTCATTGTAGCTACAGAAAACAGAAGTTAATAATAATTCTATGTCTTAATAAAATGAGCAAAGGTTCCTGTCAGATTTCACAATACTAGGTTATTTGATTAGTTCTGCCATAATTAATGATTATATTGTCATGATCTGTGAATAACAGTGGTTCACTTCCAAACACTGCATTGTGTAGTTCAAGCTGAACCCTACTGACATTTAATTTTGTGATATTGACAATGTAAGAAGACGGGGTAGATATCACAGAAGAACACGAATCATTGATACCTTATCAGAACGCTCTTCAACATTGTGAAAAGCCCCCTCTGTCGTCGTATGCCGTAAAACCTGGATTTTGGACTTATCGGGAATCTCATCCTGGTCCTCGAGGTCAACAAACTCCTCAAAATCAGCATCATACAACTGGAAAATAAATAAATCACATTTAACTAAGTGGCAAACAGTCTATCAGTCCCATATACCCACGAAATATGGGTTGAAGAGAACATACAAAAAACCAACCCTCCAGCCCAGCTCTTTTTAAACATGTTTCATATTAATAAAATTATGGGTAATAGTTCCTCAAAATATAAAAAAAAAACACATATCGTTCCATGATGATCCAAGTGCCCCACTGGGCGCTATTAACTATTTCTATTCCACTGTGTACTAAAATTCACTGCACTAAACTGAGCAAAGCAATCACTGAACGAATGTATGCCGCCATATTGGATTCGCATTTCAGGCAAATGAACTCCCACTTTTTTGTGAGCTAGCATTTTGGAGCACATTTTCGACAGTGAGGTGTTTCGAGGTAGTTGCACTCCTATCTAATGAAGATAATACTAACAAATATGTGTGACTATAGCGGGCTTAATCGACACAATTTCGCAAAGATTGAAACAAGCCTTTCGCGAAGAAAATCAAACCGCCCTCCATTTTCTCCCACGTGATCCTTATACGCATGCGCATTGACTATTATCATTTTTACCTGGTTCTCGAACGCAATGGCATAGGGTAACAAGCACCTACATAATCGGGGCACCAGGCTAACTAGCACCAGTTTTGAGTCGTTTCTATCTCATTTTGGGCCCCACTATAATTGATGACATTTAAATAGAATTGGTTCCGACAGTATAAAAATATATTATCCGGTATAAATTGTCTGTAAGATGTAACATTTTGTTCACCCTCTAAATACAGAACTGTTTACATGTAGCGCCCTGCTCCGACCTGAGTTCACGGGAGCAATTATATTGTACAAATATAAAAAAAATGGCATATTTACCTGGAAGGTTACGTCGCTGATGCCAATTAGATCAGCTAACGTAGCATTCTGCGAAATGTGGCCTTTCAGGTCCGACAGGCTGGGAGTAGAAGGTAAAACGACTTTCTTTCGATTCTCCCCGATCAACAACAGACAAGTCGCCATCTCGCAAAAAGTTTACTTTGATAGATAGAATGAGCAACGTGCAAAAACGACTGTGCGAAATTTATCGTGATGGCAGTTTGTTTGGAAGGAAAATCGCGTCGGCTTATATTGGAAATGGTGGACAGCATGGGGTGTGAGAGTAAGAAGCGAAGCCATGCGTATTTACAAATTTATGAACAACATAGGCGATGGATATATTGTTAGGCATTGGCAGAGTAAACTCAAAAACTAATTGAGCAATAGAATCATCACCGATATGTTTGTTCAACTAAAACTTTGCGTTAGCGTGAAAGAGATATGGGATAAAGGCAGGCCACGGGTGGCGATCGCGGCACTGTAATTGATAGAACAGCTGATCCTTTGTTTAGAGCCGCTGTTACTTCCGTTGGGTCTAAGAGAATTACTTTATCAAGTAATAATTTGTGATGATAATCGCACAATTGTTAATGGGCAACATGCACAACAAGCTGCCATGATCATCACTTCCGTTTAGTCAATTTCACACCTTCCTGTCTCAGTGGGTCAATCAAAGCCCATAATTTGTACAGTTTCCGTTGAATTCACTGCGCTCCCCCCCCCCTGCATATTGTGCAAATGCCCCATTGAAATGAAGCTGAAAATCTCTTTATCTAATAGCTAAGCAGTTATCAGCAATGTCGATCGATGTCGATCTGATATCTTCTCACATTGGTCGACAAACAACGTGCTTTTGTCGACTCTACATGATACGTAATATTTACTACACCGTTGATATTCAATATTTATTGTTATTCATTATTTAATTATTTATTTTAATATTTAGCACTGCAAAAGATCTTAAAACAACGACATGTACCGTGAAATTTTGAAAATTTTGATGGTTTACCGTAAGCATGACAAGGAAATACATTTCCTCAACATAGAAATTAAGTTCCAAATGTGTATGGAAAATTAAATATTTACACCTTTTTAACACCTTTCAATAAATTTACACCTTTACGGGTGTAAAATGAGGGTTGGAATCAATCTTCATGCATTTGCACCTTTTCTACACCTTCTTTACACCTCCTAAGGGTGTAAACATGAACCCAGAAGGTGTAAACGTTTGATTTACACCTTTTCTACACCTTTTTTACACCTTCTGAGCTTAGAGTGTATGAATCTCATGTATGTTCACATCCTCCTGGTGTTCATATGAACAGTAACAATCAAAGCGTCACTCAGATTTATTTGGAGATTAGAATACTGAACAACGATACGGATATCAGGAACAGAATATCATGATATCTTGTCGGTATCTTTGAAAACTGTTGACTGATTCTGCAATCCTAAAAACCAGGTTATATTTATATGTTTCATTTGGAATTCTGTACTCATGCTGTGATGTGAACATTGTCTATGGATTGTGGACGCAGATAAACAAACTGTTACATGGATTTTATCATTCTTCATTTGTATAGCTTTTCACAGTCACAGTTTCACAATGAATCTCATCAAAACCTTGGAAGATAATTTTGGAATGCCCACTATCGTCTGATAGTCTATGCCGGAAGTTCGTTATTAATTTATTTATTAATTATATATTCAGTTTCAATATATGGTAAAACAGAATTCCATAATAACTCGATCATGGGCTGAACATCCCACAGCTCGCTTCGCTCATTTGGGATAGATGTTCCTTCTCTCGAGTGGAATTTGTCTTATCCCATGATCAGATTATTATGGAATTTTGTTTTCCCATATACTAAAAGTGAATATGTAATTAGAAAATAAACCACGAACTTCCGGCATAAACTAACAGAAGATAGTGGGCTTTCAAAGATCATCTCCCAAGATTTTGATATGATCCATTAGCGCGACGGTGAAATACTACACAATTGAATAATGATCAAATCCATGTAACAGTTTGTTCACCTGAGTCCATAGTCCAAAGACTGTGTTCACATGACAGCAATGCTGAAACCCTGAAAACAGGGATATACCACCAAGCGCTGCCAATCACAATTTCTCAAATTTAGATATACATATTGCACGCTGATAGCAAAATACGAGCGTAATGTTCACGATTTTTGGCAGGACGTTTCGTAAGTTGTGCCTAATTGCGCTTAACTTGGATCAATGGGCTGTATGGATCGCATGTACTTTCACATCATCATGGTGTCCATCAACCACCTCGCTGAGGGTCTAATAATACCCCAGCCACCAGTCAGATTTTTGGACAGGATTCCCGGCCGCGCACACATCGCCGGAAGTGACATCAGAAAATATTGAATGTGCCATATGTCGACTGTTACTTCCTCATTTGACGTAATGATGAAAATAAACATTAAGAGTTTATATTTCGCCGTCGATGTGTGTGATCTTATGCAGAAGTAGTTAGCCCATGTGCAAAATGAGGGAGTTGTTCGGTCGGATGTAAACAAAACCTCATGTTGGCTTGTCCTTCGATTTCCGCTATTGGAGGCAGGGATATTAATGAGCCTTCGAAATGGAGCATGCGCTTTGGGGAGGTTGGGTGTTCATACTAACAGTAACAATCAAAGCGTGACTGAGAGATTAGAGATTAGAATACTGAACGCTGCAGATATTACGATCAGAATATCAATGATATCTTGTCGGCGTCCATGAAAATTGTTGACCGCATCTGTATTCCTAGAAACCAGGTTATATTTATATGTTTTATTTAGAATTGGATGCTAAGGCTGTCATGTGAATCCAGTCGTTTGATTATGGACGCAGATGAACCAACTGTTACCTGGATTTTATAATTCTTCAATTGTGTAGCCTTTCAGAGTCACGCTACTGAATCACATCAAAATCTTGGGAGATGATCACTGGATGACACTTCAATACTATAAGAAGTGTCGAGCGCGCCCTTCAGTAAGCAACGATGACCGCAACGGCGTCTAGAAGAAACATGGATATTGAAGCATTGAATAGTCGAGTGTCTTGAAGGAAATGCACATAGGTAAATTATTTAACTGTCCTGGGTGAAGCAGTGGCGGAACAGGAAAATACAGACGATACAGGGAGACTGGTGAATGACGGTACTGGAAGATTGGTGTCAGTCGGTTCAGAGAGATTAGTGAAACTCGGTTCCGGGAGATTAGTGGTAGGCGGTACAGGAAGACTGGTGCCAGACGGTATAGAGAGATGTGCCAGGTTAAAGCATGCACGGGCGTACAGTTCGTCCTGGTGGAGATCTAAGCCTTTCACACCAGCGCTGTCACCTTCATCTGCTCAATATAGTAACAACCTAACCCCTTACCCTCTATGGCAACAACTTATCGCATTACCCTCTACGGCAACACCATAGCTCCTTAAACTTTAAATACACAGATACAGAGAAAATTCTTTTTCACAAGCTAATGTATTCTGGAAATATGTCTATCATCTTCAAGGTGCCACAACAAGAAATACAATTGGGATGTAATATGCTAAGAAGGCTTGCCCAAAGAAAAATATCCAAAGGTCATCTGGTATGATTCGATAGTCGGGGCTTTGTACCGGTCATTGTTTTGTTAAACAAAAAATAAAACGAATCCAAACTACATATCTGAGAATTCACAACAATATTGAAATTATCACAGCGCGTCTGTTCATGGACCGTGTTCGATAAAGAAGCGGGGACGTCACGCATCTGCAACGGTCATAAGCGACGGCGTCTAGAAGAAACAAAGAAACATGGATATTGAAATCAATAATTTCCCTGGAAATGCACTGTGGGATATTATCTAACCATTCAGCGAAAACTTTCTGTACAAGGTTTATGGGCATTGCAATGAGACCTACACTGAGATCATCTATGGCCAAAGACGTGGCGTAAAACCTGAAATTTGCTAACTGGCTCGGTTTTTTCTTCTGAAGCCATTAAGAATCCCATTGCGGATAGTTTTGCTTGCCAGTACGTATATTAAAGGGTTAAATACAGAGTTTGAATAACAAAAAAGATAAAAAATTGTGAACACAACTTCAGATAGATTGTTCGAGCAAATTTGCCTGAGAGCCCAGATGATACTATACGGCCCCCAACACAGTAGAAACACAAAAACCACTACACTCATTGTCTCAAAACATTTTTTGTTTTGGGATTCAATCTTTAAGGCTTCTGATGAAACTGACTCTCGAACAATTACGTTAGTTAGTGTCCCGCCTAGAAATTCCACAGAAGGATGTCTTTCTTGCAATCCCGTAGAAAAGCAATCCAGATGAATTTCCACAGAAACTGATCCACTTTGTGTATTCGAATATGGCATATGTGAATTCATTTCAATCGATGTCTCTTGTGGCGATATTGTTTTGTGATAAGCTGTTCGCCTTTTCTTCAGGTTTGGTTCCTTACCGATGGTTCGTTTCTTCAAGGTGTACAATAGGAGAAAGTAGACGACAACAAGAAATACAATTGGGACGTAATATGCTAAGAAGGCTTGACCCAGAGAATAATATCCAAAGGTCATCTGGCAGGATTCGATCGCCGTGGCTTTGTACCTATCATTGTACTGTTGAACAACAATAAAAGGAATCCAGACTGCAAATCCGAGAATCCCCAGCGATATCGAAATTATCACAGAGCGTCTTTTCGTGAACTGAGTTCGATAAAGAAGCGGTGACGTCACGCATCTGTAACGGTCATAAGCGATGGCATCTAGAAGAAACATGGATACGGATGTCAATCCGTAGTCGACCGTTTTCTTGAAAATGCACAGTGGGATATTAATGAACCATTCAGCGTAAAATTCCTGAACAAGGTTTATGGGCATTGCAATGATTCCTACACTGAGATCAGCTATGGCCAAAGACGTGGCGTAAATCCTGAAGTTTGCTGAGAAATCTGTGTTCCTTCTCATGTAGAAAATCACCAAACTATTCCCAGGAATGGTCAACAAAATCAGAATTGCAGAGACTGACAGAATAATAAGTGATCGTGTCTCATCGTGATCAGGAGCTTCAAGTGGGCATATGTCCGTTTCGTTTTGAACGCCCGTTATATTATAAAGCAGTAAATTAGAACCATTCATCCCCACGGGTCCTTGTGCCATGTCTGGTGTCCGATTGTGGACCGCACTAATGATCTCTGTTTTTGGATATCTGTTGAGTCAATTAAATCAAGGGTTTAGACCATTCTCCACGGTCACTTCCTAAGATATGCTACCCTAACCTTTAGAGCAGTAAACTTTTGACGATGATACTGATAAATATTATGCAGTTATTCGACCAAATAGCTGTACCATACGCTTCGAGTTTCTCATGTGATACCTCCGAACACTCCGAAAAAATAATAGTCATTTTGAAAAACTAAACCCCGGCAGTGTATTATATATGCACGAGATTTAGCAATGACAAATGCATTCTGACATCTAATTCCTGAACTGTTGGTGAATGAATCAATACGGAGATTGTTTTAGGATAAACACTCTCATAAAGCCTATTCTATTGTGCTGGATGTGCTGTCTTCTGGGGCTTCGTAAGTGGCTTTTAAATTGTAAATCTACGCTGCCTGTCACCCGTTAACTTTTCACACTTAGATTGCATCTGGCGATGAAGATAATGGTAAACAAGAACTAGAACTCCTGAACTACGACAGTTGTCGTAATTAGGGATTTGTATTTGACGCAGGTACGGCTTATAGCGTTAGACACACCAGTTCTCGTCAGATCACCGAAGTTAAGCAATTTTAACCTCGGTCAATACTTGGGTGGGTGATTGGGTGCTGTACTGGCTGGGCTGATCAGTGTCCAGGGTAATAGGAACTGTGAGCACTCTCGTGTTCTGGCACATGTATGCACCGTCGTGATATGACTGGAAAAATGTTGAAAACGACATTAAACCCTACTACTCACTCACTCTTTGTATTTGACGTCCCAGTGAACAGCCTGCTGGGAAATCGGCTGGATGTGAATGCCTCCACTGCAGATCCAAGAAAAACAAAGGCCATTCAGCTGTCTTGCAAATCAAAAACTGTTGTATCAAATCGTGAGTTGTACTACATGTAACGTTAACATTGGACACCTTGGGCCAATCTGCAAATGACGTTCCAAGACCAACTATATCATATGGCCTTCTATAAAGACAAATGACTGTGTAATGTGAAACATTCTCTCAGTTAGGTGTTGTAATGAAAAGACTACCGCTTTGGTTTCAGGATTTCTGAGGTTCCCCATAAGCCACCCAAATCTCCATGCATCACCCTAATAAACAGTACCTGTGCATTTATTCGGTTGATCAGACATCTTCGGCTTCTATATATACATGTAAGAATGTACATTTTGTGAAATCCTCTGTGATATTGGGTTATATAAAGGTGGATCATCTGACCTAATCGTGAACAACCCTGTTTTGGGGTTGGTAACGTATACCCCATGTTTGCTCCCAACCAAAAAATGTGGAGCCGGATATATACTCTGGAAGGAACAATTAAAAACTTAGTTGTAGACACAGGCAAATCAACTCCTACAATTGTTTGATACTTGTAGATTAATTTGATGCTATGCATACCTAACTTGGCTAAGCCCAATTGACTAAGTAACGTACAAATTAAATGTAAATCTGAAACTATTTTTTCCATTTTACTTGTAATATCTTCCTCGGGTCTACATTGAGAGGTGGATGACTTTTCATGAACATAGCCATTGAGAGCTGTGAATATATTGTAACTCAAGATTTTCTGATGACTATGCTCCTTAGTAAACATAACTTACACGTTTTGATACATTGAGGGTCCGCCTTTTTGATTAGTCTGGCGCGTGATCAGACAACAGTGATGACGTCACATTTACGTACAATCGGACAACCTCAATTTTTTTATTTTACCTAAATAACCGATCGACACGTCTGCGCGCGTCACAAGTCAAAATTGTGTGCACATTGCGCAGTATTCGAAAGTAAACAAAATCAATTTTACAACTTGCCTCGCCGCAAATACAGTCTCACTCTACATCGTCTACATTTTGACTCGGACTGTCTACCACCAATTTTGCGTCAGTCTCTCGGAAATTTGCGAAGATGGCGCAGGAGTAGGTGAAATCTCTGGATTTGGCGACAATAATTGCAATGGGGTGCGCGGAGGGGGCACATCGCGACGAACTCCATCATCTTGGCAGCCAAAGTCGATCGCGATGCAGTCGTTTGCGTGTCAGAAAACTGAGAATAACGAAATAGCATCAGGTACTATATATTTATTCAATCGATTATCTCATCAACATGTATCCTTGGTAGGATTGGATAGTTATATCATCGTCTATGGTAGGATTGGATAGTTATATCATCGTCCATGGTACCAGACAACTTGTCTAGATTGGCTGAGAGACGGTTTCAAAGTTGCAAAGTGTTATTTATACTCAGTTTAAAATGACGCCAACCCTGAGGCTAATACCACGGCGTTAATGGCATACAACTTTGCTGTAAAACTAATTCGATCAGAGTTCCACTTCAAAGAATTGTTCAATTGGCACAGAGTACAATATTATATTGTATACTCAGAAGACATTCAATGCACTGAGTCTAATAGTTCTTGAATAACAGGGTCGTAAAGCAGTGCATTTGTGCAAAATAGTTGATTCTGAGGTGAAAACAATTCCTATTGTTCTCTGTAAACATGAAGATAGACGATAACCAGAACCAGATTTGGTCTACAACTACGTAATTGAACATCGAGTATGCTGAATCTAGCTGGTTCCGGTTATCGTTTATCTTCATATGTTTACAGAAAGAAATATGAGGTGTTTTCACCGCAAAATTGGCGATTTTGCACGAATGCACTATTTCACGGCCCTGTTATTCGAGAATGATGAGACTCTGTTCCTTGAAACTTTTCTGAGTATGCAATATAATATTGTACTTCATGCCAACTGAACAATTTCTTGTATATGTAATATTTTATTTTTGGCACTTCTACAGCACCTGTTCTGGGGACATTTACCCGCCTAAAACATACTTTCATCTCATCAGTGAAATACATATACGTGTATATCTACAACTTACAATTTGACAATGATACAGACAGAGAATGATGATTTTTAAGCAGAGAATCTTCCCGTCCAGTCGAAATCATAGCTTGAGTGAGATCAGATTATGTACGAAGTATGTAGCCCAATTTTGGTGTTCATTGGTTAAAGAAATAAATGAGTTAGATCAAATGTCGTGCAGTTTGACCATGTGGCAGATATTGAATGTGGATTGTTTAACGAAACTTTGTGTCCCTGGGCACAATCAAAACTTGAGTGAGGGTAGAATATGTATTGAATATTTATGCAATGCAACTTGGTTAAGAAGTAAATGATTCGGAACAAATTTCGTCTCACCAATTAGATACAAATATTTCTTTGGCTTACAATTTTAAAATCGGACAGATAGGGAACGAGAATTTTCCCTGACTAAAGTTCGAGTGCAACTAAAATATGTACTGAGTGTATGTCCCATACATATAACTTTCATATAAACAATGGCATACGTGTACATAATCTAATACAGCTTATCATTTGACAATGTCGCAGCGATGAAATAAGGATTTTTGAACAGCCATCAATCAAATCTCCCTGATCAAACCCATAGGTTGAGTGAAACCAGACTGTCTTGCGTATGTCGCTCAATTTTAATGTTGACTGGGTAAGAAATAATGACATAGAGATAGAGAGTGGGGATTTGTGAAGAGAATTTAATTTTGCCTGGTCAAATCAAGTCAGGAATTGTGTTCACACAATATATCAACAGCATATAGGTATTCCAATGGGTAATAATTGTGCACCCCTAATGGCTGATCTTTTTATGTTCTCTTATGAATACGGCTATAAGCAGACGCTTTCAAAACCCATCGTTTCAAAGACCGTTCTTGTCTTACACCAAACGCTACTTATGCGATCTTCTCTCTCAGAATAGTCGCTATATATATGCCACAGCGAAGGAATGTATCCACCTCACTGAATTTCAAGGAAACAACAGACAGCCCTAACGGCACATCATGTTTAGGCCTTTATCTCTTATAAATGAAGCGAGACTTATGACGAGAGATGATTACAATTTCGAAATCGTAACTATGCCTTTCTGGACAGTAATATTCCATTGGGACCTGCATATGGCCTATACATATCATGCCTAGTAGCATTTGTTAATTCTTGCGCGAAAGGTGACGATTTTAACCAACGTCAGAAAACATTATTACGGAAAATTATAAAAGCGGGCCGTAACACCAAGCACCTTCACTTGAAGATTCTCAAATTTGGCGATACATATCGCATGCTGACAGTAAAATACCAGCATAGCGTGTTAGATCTATGGCGGTACGTTTCGTAGCTTGTATTTCAACTCCGCTTTAGCTGGGGCTTGGGAACGTACATGTATGAACCCGTGTACAGCATGATCCTCATGGTGTTCATATGAACAGGCACAATCAAAGATTGACTGAGTTACATCAGCCTCTAGATAACGGCATCATTGGAAAGTTGACCGCTTCTCTTGAAGGAAACTAGCCTATGAATACTATGATTGTTTTTTTGTTGTTGTTTTTTGGTTTTTCCTAATTTGGCATTGATGCTGTTATATGAAATAGGTCTTTGGACTATGGACGCGGAAATTATTAAAGGGTGACAGATGAATTTTGAATGGCGGACTAG
The DNA here is from genome assembly GCA_036873755.1 of Hanleya hanleyi. Taxonomy (NCBI): domain Eukaryota; kingdom Metazoa; phylum Mollusca; class Polyplacophora; order Lepidopleurida; family Hanleyidae; genus Hanleya; species Hanleya hanleyi. Next base: position 12,442 of record JAVTVY010012272.1, read on the forward strand.
ACGCTACTACATTGAGTGAAATTAGACTAAGTCTTGAGCATGTATCCCTCTTCCTATTTGTATTAGCCCTATCTGACCTGGGCTATTTGGAAGCTGTCCCGGCCTGGGGGGATTTTCGGCCCCTCACGTAAATATTGTTCTTACCCGTTAAGCTAAGGGGTTGAAACTTTCCGTTCCATACCTTTGGGTCACGCTCCACCAGAAAATGTAAACAAGATCCAAGGAAAGACGTTATTGTCAAAACACTATTTTGTGGTCGATTTTTCGGTTAGATTTTTCGAACTTTTTATTTACGTTTTTTCTTGGCAAAACTGCATGATGAATTAATAAATATTAATCTGATGTCATATGGAATAGTTCTTGCTCACTTTTTCTCTCAGAAAAGCAGGATTTTAAAAGAAAAATGACGAGAACATCACCTTTCTGGTATATCCACTTGGCCGCCATTTGGAATTTACCCATGATCCGTTGCCCCGGACTCTCATGTAACACATCTCTACTCTTTAACTGCATGCAGACCATATATCTTGCATTCCGACTGCCGAATATACCGGATATATCGTACACACTGGCGATTTTATTTCATGAATGGAAATTGTTTGTTCTTGGATATTGGTTTGTGATAAACTGTTCGTCTTTTCTTCACTTTCCATTCCTTGTTGATGGTTCGTATCTTCAAGGTGCCACAGCAAGAAATACAGTTGGAATGTAATATGCTAAGAAGGCTTGCCCCCGGAGAAAAATATCTAACGGTCATCTGACAGGATTCGATAGTCGGGGCTTTGTATTGGTCATTGTTCTGTTAAACAATAATAAAAAGAATACAAACTGCAAATCGAAGAATTCACAACAATACCGAATTATCCCAGACGTCTTTTCGTGGACCGTGTTCGATAAAGAAGCAGTGACGTCACGCATCTGTAACGGTCATAAGCGATGGCGAAAAACGATGGCATAAGCTATGGCCAAAGACGTAAATCCTGAAGTTTGCTAACTCGCTCGATTTTTTCTTCTTAAGCCATTTAAAACCTCATTGCGGATAGTTTTGCTTGTCAGTACGTATATGAAAGGGTTAAATGCAGAGTTTGAACAACAAAGAAGATAAAAGATTGTCCACACAACTTCAGATACATTCTTCGAGCAAATTCCCCTGAGAGCAAAGATGATACCATACGGCCCCCAACACAGTAGAAACACAACTACCACAACACTCATTGTCTCGAAACATTTTTTGTTTTGTGAATCCATCTTTAAGGTTTCTGATGAAACTGGTTCTCGAACAATTACACTAGTCAGTGTCCCTCTTTGCAATCCCACAGAAAGATGTCTTTCTTGCAATCCCGTAGAAAGGCAATCCAGATGAGTTTCCACAGAAACCGACCCACTTCGGGTATTCGAATATGGCATATGTGAATCCCATTCAATCGATGTCTCTTGTGGCGATATTGTTTTGTGATAAGCTGTTCGCCTTTTCTTCAGGTTTGGTTCCTTACCGATGGTTCGTTTCTTCAAGGTGTACAATAGGAGAAAGTAGACGACAACAAGAAATACAATTGGGACGTAATATGCTAAGAAGGCTTGACCCAGAGAATAATATCCAAAGGTCATCTGGCAGGATTCGATCGCCGTGGCTTTGTACCTATCATTGTACTGTTGAACAACAAAAAAAGGAATCCAGACTGCAAATCCGAGAATCCCCAACGATATCGAAATTATCACAGAGCGTCTTTTCGTGAACTGAGTTCGATAAAGAAGCGGTGACGTCACGCATCTGTAACGGTCATAAGCGATGGCGTCTAGAAGAAACATGGATATGGATATCAATCCGTAGTCGACCGTTTTTCTGAAAATGCACAGTGGGATATTAATGAACAATTCGGCGTAAAATTCCTGAAAAAGGTTTATGGGCATTGCAATGATTCCTACACTGAGATCAGCTATGGCCAAAGACGTGGCGTAGATCCTGAAGTTTGCTGAGAAATCTGTATTCCTTCTCATGTAGAAAATCACCAAAGTATTCCCAGGAATGGTCAACAAAATAAGAGTTGCAGAGACTGACAGAATAATAAGTGATCGTGTCTGATCGTGATCAGGAGCTCCAATTTGGCACATGTCCATTTCGTTTGGAACACCCGTTATATTATCAAGCAGTAAATTAGACCCATTCATCCCCACGGGTGATTGTGCCATGTCTGGTGTCTGATTGTCAACCACACTAATGATCACTGTTTTTGGATATCTGTTGACTCAAGTAAATCAAGGGTTTAGGTCATTCTTCTAAATAGCATTCAGTTCCTAAGATATGTTACACTAACTTTTACAGCAGTAAACTGTTGACGATGATACTGATAAATTTTATGCAGTTATTCCACCAAATTGCTGTACCATCAGCTTCCAGTTTTTCATTTGATACCTCCGAACACTCCGAACAAATAATAGTCATTCTGATATACTAAACCCCGACATTGTGTTATATATGCACGAGATTTAGCAATGACTAATGTATTCTGACAATTAATTCTGGAACTGTGGATGGATGAATCAATACGGAGATATGTTTTTCGATAAATCACTTGTCATAAAACCTATTCTATTGTGCTGATGTGCTGTCATCTGGGGCTTCGTAAGTAGCTTTTAAATTGTAAATCTACGCTGCTTGTCACGGTTGTATTTGGCGATGAAGATAATGGTAAACAAGAACTGAACTACGGCAGTTGTCGTAATTGGAGATTTGCATTTGACGTTGTCCCAGAGAACAGTCTGCTGGGAACTCGGCCGAAAGTGAATTCACTGCAAATCGAAGTAAAAACAATGGTCATTCAGCTGTCTTGCAAACCAGAAACTGTTGTGCTACTGTCGTGAGTTGTGCTACATGTAACGTTAACATTGGACACCTTGTTGGAGTCAAGTTGGGCCAATCCGCAAATGATGTTCCGAGATCATCTGTATCATATTGCCTACTATAAAGAATGATGTTCCGAGATCATCTGTATCATATTGCCTACTATAAAGAATGATGTTCCGAGATCATCTGTATCATATTGCCTACTATAGAGAATGATGTTCCGAGATCATCTGTATCATATTGCCTACTATAAAGAATGATGTTCCGAGATCATCTGTATCATTTTGCCTACTATAAAGAATGATGTTCCGAGATCATCTGTATCATATTGCCTACTATAAAGAATGATGTTCCGAGATCATCTGTATCATATTGCCTACTATAAAGAAAAGTGATTGTGTAATGTGAACCATTCTCTCATTCTGTTCAGAGGTTGTTGTAACGAAAAGACTACCGCTTTGGTTTCAGGATTTCTGAAGTTACCCATAAGCCACCCAAATCTCCGTGCAGCATCCTAATAAACAGTACCTGTGCATTTACTCTGTTGATCAGGCATGTTCGGCTTCTATATATATACATGTAAGGATCTAGATTTTGTGAAATTCTTTCTCCTGTTAGGTTGTATAAAGGTGGATCATCTGACCTAATCGTGAACAACCCTGTTCTGGGGTTGGTAACGTTTATCCAATGTTTGCTCCCAACCAAAAAATGTGGAGCCGGATATATACTGTGGAAGGAACAACTAAAAACTTAGTTTTAGACACAGGCAGGTCAATTTCTACTATTGTTTGATACGTGTAGCTCAATTTGATGTTTTGCATATACCTAACTTGGCTAAGCACAATTAACTAAATAACATACAAATTAAATGTAAATCTGAAACTTTTTTTTTTTTTTTTTTTGACCTGCTGTAATATCTTCCTCTGGTCAGTGAGAGGTTGATGGATTTCCATGACCATAGCCATTGGGCAGAAATCTTCCAAACGTGGACAAGAGCTGTGAAAATTATGTAACTCTGGTAACCTTGCTCCTTAATAAACATAACTTACACGTTTTGATACTTTGAGGGTCCTTCTTTTTGTCCCCCGCCGCAACGCGGCCGGGGACTTTAAAATGGTTCTTGCTTCTTTGTGTCCGTGGATGTCCGTGTGTCCGTCCATGTCTGTTCGAAGCGATAACTTCCTAACGCTTTGTTGGATTCTTCCGAAATTCGGAATATGCATTCCTTGCGGCAAGACGCCAGTCTGTATTGCATTTCAGCAACATCTGCCTGAAGGTGGCGCCACTAGTTCTTGCTTCTTTGTGTCCGTGGATGTCCGTGTGTCCGTCCATATCTGTTTGAAGCGATAACTTCCTAACGCTTTGTTGGATTCTTCCGAAATTCGGAATATGCATTCCTTGCGGCAAGACGCCAGTCCATATTGCATTTCAGCAACATCTGCCTGAAGGTGGCGCCACTAGTTCTTGCTTCTTTGCGTCCGTGGATGTCCGTGTGTCCGTCCATGTCTGTTCGAAGCGATAACTTCCTAACGCTTTGTTGGATTCTTCCGAAATTCGGAATATGCATTCCTTGCGGCAAGACGCCAGTCCGTATTGCATTTCAGCAACATCTGCCTGAAGATGGTGCCGCTAGTTCTTGTTTCTTTGCGTATGTGGATGTCAGTGTATGTCCGTGCATGTCTGTTCGAATTAAGCGATAACTTTCTAACGCTTAGTTGGATTCTTCCGAAATTCGGAATATGCATTCCTTGCGGCAAGACGCCAGTCCGTATTGCATTTCAGCAACATCTGCCTGAAGGTGGCGCCACTAGTTCTTGCTTCTTTGCGTATGTGGATGTCCGTGTACGTCCGTGAATCTCTGTTCGAAGCGATAACTTTCTAACGCTTAGTTGGATTCTTCCGAAATTCGGCATACACATTCCTTGCGACAAGACACCAGTCCGTATTGCATTTCAGCAACATCTGCTTGAAGGTGGCGCCACTAGTTCTTGCTTCTTCGTATCCGTGAATGTCCGTGTACGTCTGTTCGAAGTGATAACTTCCTAATGCTTTGTTGGATTCTTCCGAAATTCGGAATATGCATACCTTGCGACAAGATGCCAGTCTGTATTACATCTCAGCAACATCTGCCTGAAGGTGGCGCCACTGGTTCTTACTTCTTTGTGTCCGTGGATGTTCGTGTACATCCGTGCATGTCTGTTCGAAGCGATAACTTTCTAACGCTTTGTTGGATTCTTCCGAAATTCAGCATTCGCATTCCTTGCGACAAGAGGCCAGTCCGTATTGCATTTCAGTAACATCTGCCTGAAGGTGGCGCCACTAGTTCTTGCTTCTTTGCATCCGTGGATGTCCGTGTATGTCCGTGCGAAGCGATAACTTCCTAAAGTTTTGTTGGATTCTTCCAAAATTAGAATACGCATTCCTTGTGACAAGACGCCAGTCCGTATTACATTTCAGCAACATCTGCCTGAAGGTAGCGCCACTGGTTCTTGCTTCTTTGAGTCTGTGGATGTTCGTGTACGTCCGTGCATCTCTGTTTAAAGCGATAACTTCCTAACGCTCTTTTGGATTCTTCCGAAATTCAGCATTCGCATTCCTTGCGACAAGAGGTCAGTCCGTATTGTATTTCACCAACATCGGCCTGAAGGTGGCGCCACTGGGTCAAAATAGATTTTTTTTCCGTGTACATCTGTTCGAAGCGATAACTTCCTAATGCTGTGTTGGGTTATTCCGAAATTCGGAATACGCATTCCTTGCAACAGGACGCCAGTCGGTATTGCATTTCAGCAAGATCTGCCTGAAGGTGTCACCACTGAGTTTCTCTTCTTCTTGTCCGTTCCAGTCAAAATGGGCCTTCAATTTTGCTATATGAAATCATTCTATTCCACATCATATGATTTACCCTAAAGCTTTTGCATTAACCATATTTTATTTCAGAAGTATAATGTGAAATAACTGGCGGGGATTCCCGCAGTACTGAATCTCTGATTTTTGAATTTCGTGTCATCTTAAACGAAGGACAACATTTCCTTCAATTTTGCTAACAAATAATTGTATTGCACATCATAGGATTTACCCTGAAGCTTCTGCACCAATCATTTGTCTACACACGTATATTACTATATTAATTACAACTGTGTTCCTAATGTTTGGGTGCACACTGTGCATATGATCAATTTCCTGAATTGAACTGAATTCAACCTTGCTGGTCTACAGACTGACAGATGATGGCATGCAGTTGTCAGTGCAGTTGTTAATGTACAGGGAGCTTTCTATGAATGAGTTGCAACCCCAAAAGGCTTAAAATTTATCAGGCACAGACCCATGTTTTTACCCCTCTGCCATTTTTGGCCATGGGGTATTGTCATCATCTTGTACGTCCGTCTGTCCGTACGTCCGTTCGTGAGTGAGATAGCCGGAAAACTGTTTCGCTGATGAGTTCCAAATTTGGTATGCTTATTTGCCTAGTCAAGGACCAGAAGCCTATAGAATTGGGACCTGATTGGTACATGTACCTTAGCAGCCATCTTTAATTTCATGCAAAATGGATAATGATCCATATCTCGGAAACCATTCAACTGTTCAATACGAAATTTGATATACATGTACATCATCGATACATCAAGCAACTTTCAACGAATTACCAAACAAGCTTTTCTGATTAGCTGGGAACCCTGGATGCCATCTTTAATTCATGCGAAATCGATAATGATAGCATACATATCTCGGTTACCATTCATTTGTTTTATATGAAGGTACATGTAGGTATGTATCATCAATACATCCAGATACTTTGAATCGGGACCTGATTGACTGAAAACCTTTGGTGGCCATCTTTAATTTAGGCAAAATCATTAATGATCTATCTCTGATTCCGTTGGAGTGCTCAGTGAAAAATTTGGTATACATCATTGATGCATCAAGAGACTTGCGATGAATGACAGATCTGGTTTCTCTGATTGGGCGGAAATCTTGGCGGCCATCTTTAATTTATTCAGAATCTTTAATGATGTTTATCTCTGATACCATTCAAATGTTCTATACGAAACTTGATTTACAGCATCGATGTATGAAGAGACTTGCATTAATGAATAACCACATTAGTTCCTCTGAGTGACGGGAAGGATGGGCAACCATCTTTAATTTATGTAAACTCATTAATGATCTCTATCTCTGACACTGTTCAAATGCTCAATGTAAAATTTGGTATACATTATCGATGCATCATCTCGGTTACTTCTACACGATGTGCCTAGGATACAGTACTATACTATACACAATTTTTTGTAATTCAGCATCGCAGAAAACCACCATCGATTGCGTTTTCAATGGTAAAAGGGTTAGGAAAGAACTAAAAATATACTTCAATGTAGAGTGATTTTGATTGACGCCAGAAATCGCTCAGAACGCTTCTTCGGCGATCTAGACCCCAGGAGCATCTGGGGCCTGGGCGGCACCTGGATCCTCGCCTAAAGTGCAATGATAGTGGCCGTACCACTTTGAATTTGCTTCCGACACCCCTGTATTAACAGACAGTGTCAACATACTGTTCCAGCTGTCTCCCGTTCAGTGATTGGTCATTTGACCCCGCCATTTTAAACTAATACGAGCATTTTCATTGGATCACTATTAGATAAGATCCACCCCAATCTTCATACACAACCATGTGACTGTCTCAGTTGACTGATGACATAGCGCGGCCTCGTTTTTGAATCTGCCGTCTAACTGGGGAAATGTTGTTGTTGCTGCATCAGCCGATCATAGCCCCCTGTAGAAGATACTATAGGCTAATACATGTAGGCTACCATGCCATGAGATGATGCTTGGGATTGCATTTCGCTCACTTGCACCTACAGGTGGCGACAACTGGTGGCAATTTAAAATTTGGTTTCCGGGCAACAGGTTGATGCCTTCAGCTTCTCGTCAAATTTGGTTTGCAGATAATGCCTTGAGATGTCACTTGGGGATGCTTCTCGGTGCTTCACTGCATGGAAACTATATCACAGAAGCAATCAACTTTCAGTCAATCGTTCTGAGTTGATCTTAAAACTTGGGAAGGCAGAAAGACCCTTCCACATCCAACGCCTATGAAGCAACAGTTGCCTCCCTCATGTATATCCCCTAAGACCAACAATGCTAAAAAATATTGCTGCCATTTCGGCGGGGGACCTAGCATCCTCTGGCTGCTTGTTTTAGATTAGTCTGACCCGTGATCAGACAACAGTGATGACGTCACAATTACCTACAATCGGCCAACCTCCATTGTTGTTTTTTTCTCACTTTTTTATTCTAACTAACCAATCGACACTTCTGCGCGCATCACGAGATGCAGTAGAGTCAAATAGCGCAGTATTCAAAAGTAAACAAAATCGCAAATGTAAACAAAATCCCACAGGTAATTGTCTATAATTATGGCAATTCCACTTATCTGAAATCGCCGAAAATACAGTCTCACTCTACATTTATACCTCGTCTACATTCTGACTCTGACTGTCTACCTCCATGATTGCGTCATTCTCTCTGAAATTTGCGAAGATGGAGTAGGAGTAGTTGAAATCTCTGGATTTGGCCACACTGATTGCTATAGGGCGGGAGTAGTATATATAGAGCACGAAGGGTATGATTTTGCCGGGGGAGGTAACTCTTGCATCCACCAGGGAGCGCTGTCCCGTATGACGTCACTTCCGGTCTGGGTGAATAGAGCGTGACCTCTGTATGACGTCACTTCCGGTTTGGGTGAATGGGGCGTGGCTTGTGAGGATGATAGGAGATGTACTGACCTGTCTGTGGGGATGTCGTTCATCTCCGTGTCTTTTCGGTGAGAGGAACATGTACTGGGGTTTTCCCCCACAATGTCGTTCACCTCCGTGTCTCTTCGGTCAGGTCCGTGTCTTTTCGGTGAGGTCCGTGGGAACATGATGGGAGATTGCAACATTGTTACACGTTCGCTACAATGTTGCGAAGATGTTACGGAGATCACCGAAGAGACACGAAGGTGCCCGAAGAGACACGGAGATCCCCGAAGGGGGCGAGAGGGGTCCCTAGTGTACCGATGGGGTTGTATGAGGTATCAATGTGAAGCATTCGTGAAGGGGCATCCGATGGGGTGTGTGTGGGGTTGAAATATGGTCATTCTGCGCATGCGCGGTAGACCAAGGGTATGGAAATACACGTTTTGGGATCTAGGGGAGCCCCTAATGGACCGATGGGGTCGTATGAGGTATCAATGTGAAGCCTATGTGAGGGGGCATCCGAGGGGCTGGGTGTGGGGTTGGAATATGGTCATTCTGCGCATGCGCGGTAGCCCAAGGGTATGGAATACACGTTTTGGGATCTAGGGGAGCCACTAATGAACCGATGGAGTCGTATGAGGTATCAATGTGAAGCATTCGTGAAGGCGCATCCGACGGGCTGGGTGTGGGGTTGAAATATCGTAATTCTGCGCATGCGCGGTACACCAAGGGTATGGAAATAGACGTTTTGGGATGTAGGTGAGCTACTAATGGACCGATGGGGTCGAGTGAGGTATCCATGTGAAGCCTATGTGAGGGGGCATCCCACTGGGTGGATGTGGGGTCGGAATATCGCCATTCTGCGCATGCGCAATAGACAAAGGGTATGAAAATAGACGTTTTGGGATGTAGGTGAGCCCCTAATGAGCCGATGGAGTTGAGTGAGGTATCAATGTGAAGCCTAGGTGAGGGGGCATCCGATTGAACTAGTGTCTCAGCCGTTGTCCACATTCTGCGCATGCGCAGACAGGGAATTCTGGGAAAAGGGTGTGGAAATAGACGTTTTAGGGTTTAGGTGAGCCCCTAATGATCCTATGGTGTCGTATGAGGTCTTATTTTGAAGCTGTCATGAGGGAGCATCCGTCTGGGCTAGTGTGTCGTTCGTTGTCAATAGTCTGCGCATGCGCAGTCTGGCCGTAGTATAGAAATAGACGTGTTGGGGTTTAGGCGGGCCCCTATTGGGCCGATGGGATCGAGTGAGGTATCCATGTGAAGCAGTCGTGAGGGAGTATCCGACGGGGTGGGTGTGACGTGAAACTGACGTCATTCTGCGCATGCGCAGTAGAGAAAATGTATGGAAATATACATTTTGGCGCCGACAGGGGTCACTATGTGTCCGATGGAGTCGTATGAGGTCTTATGTTGAAGCTCTTGTGAAGCAGCATCCGATTGGACTCAGGGTTCGTCCGTGTTCAAGGGTCTGCTCATGCGCAGTCTGGTCGTAGTATAGAAAGGAGGCATGTTGGGGGATGCGTGGGGGTGTGTGTGTGTGACCCACCACTAGGGGTCCCTGGTTGGGGTTGGGTGGTGGTGTGGGTTCTGCGCACAGACGTCACTTCCGGGTTTCACTAAAACTACCTTCGAACACAGAAGAGTTCCAATTTTTCCCGCACACGTAGGATCCGGATGTTCAACATCCGGGGTTTTTCCCGGCCCGGCCCGGCCCGGCCCGGCCCGCCCCGGCCGCAGCGCGCGCGCGTCATCACCGGCAGTGCTCGAGTGAATGTTGGGTCAAAAGGTCAAAGGTCACATCCAGGTCAAAAGGTCCAAGGTCTCCCTTTCGGCAAGGTTCGGAGACAATGTTGCGGCATCGATATACAGAGCTTGAACCCCAAAAGGGGATTGTAAATTAACCTGGGAAGGATGGGCAGTTCCATTTGGACCAATCAGCGGTCGAGAAAAAGAGCGAATGAGCGATCGATAAAAGAACCAATGGACGGGTACTAGAATTTCGCTCACGGCTGCGCCTACATCCGGGTACTAGGATGCTTTCGCCTACGCCCGCGCCTACATCCGGGTACTTCTATGTAGGTGTATAAAAGTGGGAATATTTAGGGCATTGCTCCATTCATTGGCCTATTTATCCTTATTTTGTGCTTAAGCTTTGACTAGTGAAATCTCATGTTAAATGAAATCCTATACAAAATAACATTACATACCGAACAATCACGGACTTTCACGAAGGGCCGTCACAGGGCGTAGTAGAAAAAAACGCATTTCTAACCTTATTGACCTTATGGCGCAAGCGAGTATAACAAGTGCCCATGACTCACACGGTGTATAAAACCCTATCCAACAGGTACACTATAAAGCCACCTCTCTAACGTTCGCTTTTCATTCCCCACCATGGCAGCGAGCGGAATAGAGCTTGCGTTATTCCAACTGACGTCCGACGTCTACCTCATCGTCAATGACGATCACCTGGAGCTGGTCCAAGACGCACCGCAGAAGGTGAAGATTTTGTTATCGCTATCAGGCTGGACTCTATTGACACGATTGTTACAGAGAAAAGAGCCCGAAAGGGATTTCATGCACGTGGAAGTCGGTGTGCACATACGCACTGCTGGAGAGGATTCCCTTTTCCCCGGTTGGAACAGAGTGGAGGTACCTATATCACACTCTGTTCACCCTTATGGATGGCACTGAAAGATGTACTCCCCGAGGTGGATGACTTACTACACCCCGAGGTGAAAGAAGGGACTGTGGCTACCCGGAGGCTTACACCTGGCTGCACCCTATTGTTGTACCCCAAACGAGTGGACCTCATCGATAGCGGACTTAGGTGTTGGTGTACGTCTGAACCCAAAGCGCACGTCTCTTTGTCACCGGAAGGATGGACTACCTTGAAACGGGTGTTGTTGGGTGACCTGCACGGTGATAGCATTCACCTGTGTGACGACGTCTACATTTTCTGCGGTCCATTTTTCGCTCGACTCCTTTGTCTGAACGACGGTGGTTTTACCATGGACCCCGATCTATGGACGGCTTTGGAACAAGTAGTCCCCATTGTCGATAAGGTACCATCTCTATAGGAGCCACATAACCAATCAGAATAGTACGTATCACGGACTACACCCGTAGAGCTACATCTAGGCGCGCATGTGTGACATGGTCTATAAAACACGTCCCTCTGGATCCCACACCTTCATTTCTACGGTTGCAAAGCCATGACGGAGATCCAACCCTATGCGACTCGCATTTTACAGCATGCCACCGTGGTTATTTCACTCACGGGTTACCGAGCAGTGGTCCGGTCCATGTTTGCAGATGGTGACGACAACGAGGGGCGACGCCAGATCCTGAACGAGTTCACAGAAGCGGTCCTCGACAGAGTGCACACGATGGAGAGGTGTGCCATCACTCACCACTACTGGACTATGGCAGCCATCCTTGATGCTCGGGCTATGGACCACGAGCGCTCACGCCGGAACCAGCGACGGCTGGTTGGCCTAGTCATGGTCTGTGCCCTATTGACCCTGGCGCTGTGGCATTGACAGTGGGACCTGACTATAAATACGAGGGTCAGACACAGTGTGCGTCATTCAACGATCGTCATTGGATCAACCATGTCACCAGTCCTACGAGCCATCCTTCCCCTTACACCCCGGGTGGGGTTACACGTCTATGAAGATAAATTACAAGCGTCTAGTCCGTCATTCATAATCCAGCCGTCGTCCATTAGAGAATATCCGCGTCCATAATCCAAAGACCTATTCCATATTCCATATAACAGTATTAGCACCAAATTCAAAAAGACAATCATAGTATACATAAACATAGGCTTGTTTCCTGCAAGAGAGAAGCGGTCAACAGTTTTCAATGATGCCGGCAAGACATCATGATGTTCCAAAAATATCAAATCCGTATCGCTGATCAGTATTCTTAATCCATAACATTCGTTGTAAGGTCGTCATCTAAAGAATGATGTATCTCAGTCACGCTTTGATTGTGACTGTTCATATGAGTACCATGAGGATCTTGAAGTACATGGGTTCATACGGCCCCTAGCCCCGGGTTAAGCGGAATTAGACACAAGTTACGAAACGTAGCGCCATAGATCTTGCACGCTACGTTCGTATTTTGCTATCAGCATGCGATATGTATCGCCAAATTTGAGAAACTTTGAGTGGAGGCGCTTGGTGGAATAGCCCGGTTTTATAAGTTTCTGCAACAATGTTTTGTGACGTTGATTAAAATCATCACATTTAACACAGGATCTAGCAAATGCTACTAAGCGAGATATGTATACGCCATATGCAGGTCCCACTGGAATATTACTATCCAGAAAGGGATAGTTTACGATGTCGAAATTATAATCATCTCTTTTGTCATAAAGTCGACGAGAGAGAATGCCCGCTTCATTTTTATAGAGATAGAGATCTAAATAAGATGTGCCTGTAGGGCTATCTGTAGTTTCCTTCAAATCCAGTGAAGGTGGATATATATCCTTCACTGCGTCATTTATATAGCGATTATCCACAGCGAGAAGATCGTCTATATAGCGTTTGGTGAATGAGAAGGAACGGGCTTTGAATGGATCGGTTTTTGAAAGCGCCTGCATATAGTCATATTCATAAGAGAACAGATACAGGTCAGCCAACAGGGGTGCACAATTAGTACCCATTGGAATACCTATATGCTGCTGGTATATTGTGTTGCCAAATTTCACATAGATATTTTTAATGAGAAATTCAAGCAACTCTATAAACAAAGAAACATCCCATGAATGATATCTCTTGTATGTAGTCGAGCTAAAGAATGCTTTATGGCTTCCGACATTAATATATCTACGATCAGTTTTCTTGAACACAGATACTATTAATGAACTTATACGGTCAATAAGGTCCTGATGAGGGATTGTAGTATAGAGAGTCGAGAAATCCCATGTCACCCTCGTGGAAGACCGTGGAGATGTTTGCTGGTCGCGCGCTGAGACCGTCTCGAATACGGTTACGCTACACCGTGACGGCTGGAACAAATTTAAACGGGTGTTGAGCGGCGATCTCGACGGAAACCTAATCCACATAGACAATGCCATCTACGTACACCGTGGACCTTTCTTCCCACGCCTGGGCCGCTACCAAGACCCTACGTGAGGCTTCACCCTAGACCCCGATCTGTGGACAGCCTTCGAGAAAGTGGTGCCTATTGTGGACCAGCTGTTTACACCGGACGAGCGGTCAGCTGTTCAGTTCGAGTGGGCTCGTGCCCTGAGTGAAGCGGCGGCAGACCCAATGAACAAATGTCTAGCCATGAACCAGACGATGATGCCATTGATTATCCGGCTAGACTCAGTCAGCCCAGTGATATGACCAGCCGATCCTTTGATCTCACGGGGTTCTCCCTATAAATACGGGAGACAGTCAAATCTGGTACCATTCACGTACTGACCATGACGGAGCATATAATACTGGCGTATCTCAGCTTGACCCCCGAGGTTTTCCTGCACGTTTATGCAGATACGGTCAATATCATGGAGGAGGTGGGAGACATCTGTGATGCGGACCCTACACAACCGTGCCCGGCCCACATTCGTCTGTCCCGGGAGGGCTGGACCAAATTCAAACGGGTGTTGTCTGGAGAACTGGACGGCGACCTCATTCACTTGTGTCACGATGTGTACATCCGACGCGGCCCTTTCTTTGCTCAATTGGCTCGGCTAGATGGGGGTACAGTGCATTTTACCCTTCACCCTGATCTATGGTCTGCATTGGAAGATGCCGTGGTAGATGTGGATCAAGTGCTTATCAAGCGGTCATCAGACGAGTTGGACTGGTCATTTACCATGGACACTGTGGAAGCCAACGAAGAAAATCAGAAAGAAACTCCGGCCCAAGATATGCCCGTTATAAATAAACGATAGAGCCAGGGTCCATCATCATTTGCCACCATGAAGCGCTGGGAGAAGGTGTTGGATAACTTATACTACAGTCCCGACAGTCCGGCGGCCTATAGTGCATTGTCGGCTCTCTATCGAGCGGCCAAACCCCAGAGGATACAACGTGCCCAAGTCCGAGATTGGTTAAGAAGACAAGACACCTATACCTTACATCGATCTGTCCGTCTCCATTTTCTACGGAACCGGGTCATCGTGGGAGGAATAGATGCCCAGTGGCAAGCGGATTTGGTCGATATGAGCGCCTTTGCCAAACACAACGATGAGAATCGGTATATCTTGACGTGCATCGATATCCTATCCAAGTATGCGTGGGTGGTACCCATCCAGACGAAAACGGGGGCGAATCTCATAGCGGCGTTCAAAGACATCTTCAAGACCGGGCGCAAACCTTTGTATTTGCAAACCGACGAAGGCACAGAATTCCTCAACAGACCGTTCCAACAGTTTCTGAAAGCCCAGAAGGTGTTTTTCTTCCATACGTACAACGAGACCAAGGCTTCCGTGGTGAAAAGGTTCAACAGGACATTCAAAGGCCGTATGTATAAATATTTCACCTATAAGAATACATGGCGGTACATCAATATTCTCCCGAAACTTGTGAGTGGTTACAATCGAGCCTATCACCGGAGTATAGAGAGAGCCCCCATTACCATGACCCAACGCAATGAAGCCCAAGTCCGGTGTGTCTTGTACCCCATACAATCGCAGCGAACGCCGAAGGCGGTGTACAAGGTCGGGGACCCTGTACGGATCAGTAAAGTCAAGGGCAAGTTCGAGAAAAGTTACTTGCCTAACTGGAGCGATGAGCACTTCCTGATTAAACGGCGCCTACCCCGACAGCAGCGAGTCTATGAACCGGAAGACCTTCAAGGGGAACCGTTGCTAGGGACGTTTTACGAGACGGAATTACAGCCTGTCGTAAAAACACAGCAAGACTACTACACGGTGGAGCAGATTTTGAAAACGGAACGTCGACGTGGCAAACTGTTTCATTTCGTCCAATGGCAAGGCTGGCCCAGTTCCTTCAATTCCTGGGTCGCTGCCAACCAGGTGAAACGACTATAAAGCCAGACACCACTGCCGTCATCCTTCATTCCACGTCCGACCACAGTGCTATGGACAAGCAGCAGCTGCCTCTGAACACAGCGTCTCCCAAAACGCGCAAAGCGCAAGTGGGCTTTGTGGTGATACTGCTATCCCTGCTGAGTGTGTTGTACGGAGGTGTGTTTTACGACATAGCCTATGTCAGCACGTTACTTAACCAACTGAGAACACCAGCCACCAGTGAAACCGGTCTACAGATAGCACCAGTCAACCCCGTATCGAGCCCAGTCACCACCACACCCCGTGTACAAGCCACATCGAGCTCCACACCAAGCTCCACACCTACACCAAGTACGTCTGAAAACCCACCGGATTTCATCCCTCACAGTGAACAGACAACAACGACCGACCTTGTACCCACCACCATCATCCCTCACAGTGAACAGACAACTACGACCGACGTTGTACCCACCACCACCACTCCAGTTCACTCGTACAAAATTTACAAGGGCGGGTTACCACGACAACGGATACAGCTCGAACCATGGACCCTCGGTGGCAGCATCCCTTCACTTGCGTCATCGCAGGATCGACAGACTCCGGCAAAACGCACTTCGTCAGGAAGCTCCTTCAACACGCCGACTGCATGATCACCCCACCCATTGTGCGACCCCGAGTCGTGTGGTGTTACGGAGAATGGCAGGAAGCGTATGCAGCAATGCCCCACATCACGTTCGTGGAAGGCCTACCCAACCTGGCCGATTTGGAACCCGACACCTTGGTGGTTCTGAATGATCTCATGGCGGAGACGGATGCGCGGGTCACCCAACTCTTTACCAAAGGCAGCCACCATCGACGGCTCAGCATCATCTACATTGTGCAGAATCTGTTCAGTAAAAACAAAGAACATCGGAACATCAGCTTAAATACCCACTACCTGGTGGTCTTCAAAAACCCGAGAGATACCACTCAACTGCTGCACCTGGCGAGACAGATGTATCCCGGCCGCACACCGTTTGCGTTGGAAGCCTTCAAAGATGCCACAACCCCTCAGCACGGGTATATGCTCTTCGACCTCAAGCAAGCCACCCCCGACCACCTTCGACTACGGACCGGCATCTTTCCCGGAGAGACCCACCACGTGTACATGCAAAAATAATGTAAACACATCCACAGTGGCGCCCCCAGCTGGGGTGTGTGTGTTTGATGATGGGGATAATAAAAACAATGAATACCACAGCATGGTTGACTTTGTCTCTGTTCTCTGAAGTAGATAAAAAGAGCAGAGTTGTGGGTTCTAGCATTAGTTGTACATGATGTCTGCGCGAGTACGGAAGCACGCTCCGACGCTCCGTGTATTGAAGACGGCCCCACCCGAGTTGGTCCGAACCATTGTACGCGGTGCGGACCCTGACCTTGTACGCTGTCTGTGCGAGATCGGGTGCAACCTGTTAAAAGGCAACGTACCACTGACTCCGGCTCAAAAGACCAAGTTGGCCAAGCATAAGACAGGTCACCGAACCCTAGTCCAGAAGCGGGTCCCTCAAACACAAAAGAAAAAGGTGTTACAGAAAGGCGGCTTTCTCGGGGCCATCTTAGCACCGTTGGCCGCTTCCGTGTTGGGTCCAGTATTGGGTGGACTCTTCGGCCGACAATGAACCACACGAAAAAATGGTCCTCGTCGAACCACGGTTCCTTCAAAACCTCCAATCGCCCTACCCTGTCCCACCTACGGTGAAGACCATAAACACCCGCGATGGAGAGATGCAACAGATCTTACAGAGACCGGGGTTAAGCGACAGTGAGAAAGTACAACGGTACAATGAGACGCTTCAACGGTACATGACGTTCATGGACCAATACAAAACCCTCTCTACCCCACCACCACCACCACCACCACGTGACACACCGCCGACCTCAGCACCGCTCCAACAGCCGCCATTACCAGGGGTACCACCCACAGCCCCACAGTAGGTGGAAGACGAAGTGCTGAAGATTGTACCTGCATCGTTCAAGAAACAAGCTGGCCTGGTATTACAACGGATGAAACAGAATCCTAACATGACTTGGAATGATAAAGGCTAACTCCTGGTACAGAATCAGGTGGTCCCCGGGACCCACATGACGGATTTAGTGAATGACCTGATGCGTAAACGCAGGTCGCACACGGATCCTCGAGGATGGGAGGTCTTCGCTCAAGGCTTGAAAGACATGCATGTACCACAGGAATTGGTGGGGAACCCCCACCGCTGGGCCTTTATGCAGCGAACCCAGCAATCGCCGAGTGGCCCACTACCTTCTTGGGAATCCGAATGGGAACCGGAGTCACCCCCCAAAACATCACCACCACAACGAGCACATTCTTTTCAGACCTTTAAAAAACCATCCTTGATCAGGACACCCCACATCTCCAGAGCCGTGACACGTAGCAAGTCAACGCGACGAACACGACGCCGGACACAACCGCCCAAGGCCTGGTACACCTATTAAAACCAACAGCAGCAGCAGGACAGCTCAGCCGCCATGTTTTACCTCACCCTACCCAGTAACAGTTCGCTGGATGTGTTTCCTGACAACACCTTGGCCAAGTACGTGACCCAGTTACCGCAACCGTTCCATTTACCTGGGCGCTGGGAATGTGGCCTCGTGGATATCCAATACCCTTACTCGTGGTACAACGTGCGAGCCAATGAAGTGTGGTACGAAGTGACCTACGAAGGAAAAGACACCCGACTCACTCTCCCCGAAGGCCAATACGATACTCCCAAGGAGTTCATCGGTGGGCTGTCAAGACTGTTGCATTATAAGGCTCTACGGGAGGTCACGAATACTTCAAAACCCATCAAATCCTTTCCCTAAAAGAATCACGTGGACTTCGATTACAACGCACACAACGACAAGGCACAGCTTATCGTCACCGCCAACGCGAGTGTCGTACTGAGTCCTATCCTACAGCAAATGCTGGGTTTCGATCTACGGACGTTCGCTGGTCCCACCGCCCACCAAGGCGAGATCCCGATGGATATGAAATCGGGTATGTACGGACTCTACGTCTACTCGGACGTGGTGGACAACCACATCGTGGGCGATATCAACAGTGCCCATTAAAAAGTTGTATGGAGATCAAGTCACCCACAGTTTCACCCACATGCTCTACCTACCAGTACGACAAACCGACATCAACACTATCACGGTGGATATAAGAGATGACACGGGACGACCGGTGGCATTCGAACGCGGGAAAGTGGTGCTGACACTTCATTTTCGATAAGCACGTGCTCCCCACTTTGTATAATGAAGGTGCCTTACGAGAGCGATGCACGCAGCTATATGGACTATTATGCCCAACAGGCCGGCGGTGGCCTTCCGATTTTTAGTGGTGCACGCATGCAACGAGGACATGGACTGGCGAACATACTCGGGAGCATCGTCAAAACGTTCCTGCCCTTGGTGACGCGTGGGGTGAAAGCAATCGGCAAACAAGCGGTACGCAGTGGACTGCAAGTCGCCGGTGATGCCTTGGGGGGTACGGCACCCAAAGAAGCTTTGAAACGGCGGGCCAAAGAAGCAGGAGGCGTCTTGGTGGCCAAAGCACAACGCACCGTAGGGAATAAAAGACCTGCACCACCGAGACCACGCACCAGTCGACGACCGACCCAGCGACGACGCACATCGAAGACCCAGGATATCTTTTCTTAAAACATTTCTTAGAGTCCTGCCCCTCCACCAACAGTGAATTTGATTTGTGGACCGTCCCACCCACACAGACCAGTGCCGAACAAGGATTATGGGTGGAGCATCTCCCGCTGTCCAGTATCAACGCAACAGGGCCCATCGAGTTCACCATCAGTAATGCAGATACGGCCTATGTGGATTTAGCCCATACATACTTGTATGTGAAAGCCAACATCGTCAATGGAGATGGCTCCAGAATCGTGGACCAAGCAACGGTGGGCCCGACGAATCTCTGGCTGCACTCGATGTTTCAACAGGTGGATATATTTCTCAGCGACAAACTCATCAGTGACTCGACCAACACGTACCCCTATCGAGCCTACATCGAGACGCTGTTGTCGCATGGGCGAGAGGCTAAAAAATCTCAACTGACAGCCGCTTTATTCTACCAGGACACAGTCCAGCACATGGGCGTAGAGAACGACAATGTGGGATATAACAAACGGAAGGCTTTGACCGCGAACGGCGTCGCGGTGGATCTCATGGGTCGACTGCACGCAGACATGTTCATGCAAGACCGGTACCTGTTGAACAAGATCCCCATCAAAATCCGACTGATACGGGCGCCTTCGACCTTCGCCTTGATGGCCACTAACGTAGACGGGCATGCAACTGACTATAAGATTGTCATCCAAGACGCATTCCTGTATGTCCGAAAAGTGAAACCGAATCCAGCCGTTCAATTGGGACACCTCAAAGCCTTGGAAACAAAACCAGCCCAGTACCCTATGTGTGCAAACCAAAGTGTTCTCTGTGTCCGCTGGAAATATGAGTGCCAACAAAGAAAATCTGTTCCTGGGGGAACTACCCAAGCGATTGATCCTGGCCTGTGTGGAAAATACCAGTTTCAGCGGAGCTTACCCAGAGAACCCGTTTGACTTTAAACATTTCGGCATCAATTTTGTGGCCCTGCATGTGGATGGACAACAGGTCCCAGCCACGGCCTTAACACCGAACTTGGGCGCGCGAATTTCATTCGAGCCTATCAGAGCCTGTTTACAGCCACCGGTCAAATCAACCAGGACGAAGGGAATATGATCAGTTTCGATCTGACCCCCACCTTAGAGAACGACCATCAGCTGGCCCTCGCCAAGCAAGGCAATTTACGGTTAGAAATCCACTTTGCACGAGCCCTCCGGAGCACCGTCAATGTGATCTGCTACGCCGAGTTTGACAACATCATTCAAGTGGACAAGG
Source organism: Hanleya hanleyi (assembly GCA_036873755.1). Classification (NCBI taxonomy): domain Eukaryota; kingdom Metazoa; phylum Mollusca; class Polyplacophora; order Lepidopleurida; family Hanleyidae; genus Hanleya; species Hanleya hanleyi. The sequence goes on from JAVTVY010012272.1 coordinate 32,954, forward strand.
CGCGCAACGCCCTGTGTGACTTCTCCACCTAACATGGATACAGACCAGATAACCACGGTGCTGGAGAATCACCCAGGGACGCGTATGGTCTTTCAAGGGGTGTTCGCCCGAGATGTGTTCCCATTAGACCGTATGCATCCTGCTGCTTACGTTCTCAACTCGGACCCGATGGATCGGCCCGGTGAACATTGGGTGGGCGTGTACTTGACAGAACAGCAGGGGGAATACTTTGACACGTACGGCCTGCCACCCCTCCACCCCGATTTAACAGACTTCATGGATCAAGGCACAGAGACGTGGTGTTGGAACAGTCAAACGTTGCAAAGCCTGCCCAGTAGCGTGTGCGGACAATATTGCTTGTTTTACCTGTACCATCGATGCCGGGGAAGAATCTTATCTACCATCGTACAGATGTTTGACGAGTACCCCAAGGCCGAGGACCGCGATGTACTCGTATATGACTGGGCCGTCCATCATTTCAATGTACAAGCCCCGTTCTGGGCTTAATTTCTTTCAATGTACACAAGCCCGCTGTTCTGGGCTTAAGCTACAAGCCCCCTGTTCTGGGCTTCAGTTCTTTCAATGTACAAGCCCCCTGTTCTGGGCTTCAGTTTTCACGTGGTTGTTCTCACGTTGTTGTTGTTACTGAATAAAAAAATGAGATCTCACCAAAAAAGCCTGTCTTGTGTGTTTTCTATATGAGCATAATGCATGAAACTGGCTTTGAACACCGTATTAGCCAATCAGTGGCCTAGAATGGAGCCAAAGGTAACCCATCCATGTCCATAAAACATTACCCGGGGCTCCTTTTCTCGACCGCTGATTGGTCCAAATGGAACTGCCCATCCTTCCCAGGTTAATTTACAATCCCCTTTTGGGGTTCAAGCTCTGTATATCGATGCCGCAACATTGTCTCCGAACCTTGGCGAAAGGGAGACCTTGGACCTTTTTACCTGGATGTGACCTTTGACCTTTTAACCCGACATTCACTCGCGCACTGCCGGTGATGACGCGCGCGCGCTGCGGCCGGTGCGGGCCGGGCCGGGCCGGGAATAAACCCGGATGTTGAACATCCGGATCCTACGAGTACGGGAAAAATTGGAACTCTTCTGGGTTCGAAGGTAGTTTTAGTGAAACCCGGAAGTGACGTCTGTGCGTAGAACCCACACCACCACCCAACCCCAACCAGGGACCCCTAGTGGTGGGTCACACACACACACACTCACGCATCCCCCAACATGCCTCCTTTCTATATTACGACCAGACTGCGCATGCGCAGACCCTTGAACACGGAAGAACCCTGAGTCCAATCGGATGCTGCTTCACAAGAGCTTCAACATAAGACCTCATACGACTCCATCGGACCCATAGTGACCCCTGTCGGCGCCAAAATGTCTATTTCCATACACTTTCTCTACTGCGCATGCGCAGAATGACGTCAGTTCCACGTCACACCCACCCCGTCGGATACTTCCTCACGACTGCTTCACATGGATACCTCACTCGATCCCATCGGCCCAATAGGGGCCCACCTAAACCCCAACACGTCTATTTCTATACTACGGCCAGACTGCGCATGCGCAAACTATTGACAACGAACGACACACTAGCCCAGGCGGATGCTCCCTCACGACAGCTTCAAAATAAGACCTCATACGACACCATAGGATCATTAGGGGCTCACCTAAACCCTAAAACGTCTATTTCCACACCCTTTTCCCAGAATTTCCTGTCTGCGCATGCGCAGATTGTGGACAACGGCCGAGACACTAGTCCAATCGGATGCCCCCTCACCTAGGCTTCACATTGATACCTCACTCAACTCCATCGGCTCATTCGGGGCTCACCTACATCCCAAAACGTCGATTTTCATACTCTTTGTCTATTGCGCATGCGCAGAATGACGATATTCCGACTCCACATCCACCCAGTGGGATGCTCCCTCACATAGGCTTCACATGGATACCTCACTCGACCCCATCGGTCCATTAGTGGCTCACCTACATCCCAAAACGGCTATTTCCATACCCTTGGTGTACCGCGAATGCGCAGAATGACGATATTTCAACCCCACACCCAGCCCGTCGGATGCGCCTTCACGAATGCTTCACATTGATACCTCATACGACTCCATCGGTCCATTAGTGGCTCCCTTACATCCCAAAACGTGTATTCCATACCCTTGGGCTACCGCGCATGCGCAGAATGACCATATTCCAACCCCACACCCAGCCCCTCGGATGCCCCCTCACATAGGCTTCACATTGATACCTCATACGACCCCATCGGTCCATTAGGGGCTCCCCTAGATCCCAAAACGTGTATTTCCATACCCTTGGTCTACCGCGCATGCGCAGAATGACCATATTTCAACCCCACACACACCCCATCAGATGCCCCTTCACGAATGATTCACATTGATACCTCATACAACCCCATCGGTACACTAGGGACCCCTCTCGCCCCCTTCGGGGATCTCCGTGTCTCTTCGGGCACCTCCGTATCTCTTCGGTGATCTCCGTGACATCTTCGCAACATTGTAGCGAACGTGCAACAATGTTGCAATCTCCTATCATGTTCCCACGGACCTCACCGAAAAGGCACGGACCTGACCGAAGAGACACGGAGGTGAACGACATTGTGGGAAAAACCCCCAGTACATGTTCCGCTCACCGAAAAGACACGGAGATGAACGACATCCCCACAGACAGGTCAGTACATCTCCTATCCTCCTCACAAGTCACGCCCCATTCACCCAAACCGGAAGTGACGTCATACAGAGGTCACGCTCCATTCACCCAGACCGAAAGTGACGTCATACGGGACAGCGCCCCCTGGTGGAAGCAAGAGTTACCTCCCCCGGCAAAATAATACCCTTCGTGCTCTATATATACTACTGGCGGGGCGCATCGCGAAGAGCTTAATGATCTTGACAGTTAAAGTCGATCGCGATGTAATCTTCTGCATGTCAGAAAACTGAGAATAACGAAATAGCATCAGGGACTATATATTTATTCAATCGATTATCTCAGCATCATGTATCCTTGGTAGGATTGGATAGTTATATCATCGTCTATGGTAGGATTGGATAGTTATATCATCGTCTATGGTAGGATTGGATAGTTATATCATCGTCTATGTTACCAGACAACTTGTCTAGATTGACTGAGAGACGGTTTCAAAGTTGCAAAGTTTTATTTATACTCAGTTTAAAATGACGCCTGCCTTGGGACTAATACCATGGCGTTGATGGCATACAACTTTGCTATAAAACTAATTTGATCACAAGTTAGGATACAATTGGATAATACCAGAAATAATTTATAGCGCGAACTGCTTGTGAAAAGATTTCAACACTATTGAGAGCATGTACCGCATGCATTTAAATGACAGTTGCTGCCTCGCCATGGAGTTGCTATCCATTCATTTGAAAAAAGAATAAAAGAATAAAAATACGAAGTTCTAAGTTTTAATGTCTTTAATTCCACAATTATGCAGATTCAAATCCCTAGGTCTTAATGCATTATTTAGATGTTTTAGGGACCATGGACATTAATCAGTGTGGTATGACCGTGCAAAAGGATAGTGGACCAGGATTCCAGGACACGAACTTTCTTCACAGGATCTTATAGATCTATACGATGCTTACTTTCTCACAGAGTTTGATGTGTCATTTTTCTTCCATTTCATTTCAAGTATATATAGATTATAACATGCAATTTGATCATGGTACATACAGCTAGGGACTCAACAATTTTCTCCCCGGTGAAACCGAAAGATTGAGTGAAACTAGGTTATGTTGTGAGTTAGTGTGTGAGTTAGTGAATAGGATTCTAACGTCGCTTCCAACAATTTGAACTCATATAATGACTATTTACTATACTATAGTAAGTAGTCCAATGTTAATGTTAGATTGGTCAGAAATAAGGGGTTTAGATAAAACTTTCATCACACCAATGAAATACATAAGCATGTATATCCACAACTTACAATTTGACCATGGTGCAGACAGAGAATCTTAGCTTGAGTGAGATCAGATTATGTACCAAGTATGTAGCCCAATTTTGGTGTTCATCGGTTAAAGAAATAAATGAGTCCGATCAAATTTCGTGCAATTTGACCATGTGGACGGTTTAACGAGACTTTGTGCCCCTTGCCACAATCAAAACTTGAGTGAGGCTAGAATATGTATTAAGTATTTATGCAATGTAACTTGGTTAAGAAATAAATGATTCAGAACAAATTTCACCTCGCCAATTACATACAAATAATTCTTCGGCTTACAGTTTCAAAATGGGACAGATAGGGAATGAGAATTTTTTCCCTGACGACTGGAGCGCGACTAAAATATGTACTGAGTGTGTGTCCCATACATATAACTTTCGTATAAACAATGGCATGTTCCATAACAATTCTTCATCGTTTTGTCGCTGTAGAAGCCGTATTACTACATCTCTGTGATTCATGTGATTGTGTGATTCTGTGATTGTATACTTTGCTGCAACATTTTATCGCTTTAGGATTTTAGGCGTGTGTCCCCTTCATGTGATTGATATTGTCGAAAAGATGCATGGTCTATGTTTTCTTGGTTTAATTTTTATGTATTTGGAATTAAAATGGTAGGGAGGGGGGCGGGGCGGGGGGGGGGGGTAAAATTTTTAGTATAAATATTTGTCAACTGATTTTCCTAATGTGGCATTGATTTTGAAAGAGAACCCACCATCTCAACCACATGGGACCTGTACTACACGTGGTACTCTACAACTCGTGGTGAGAAACAGAATAAATGCCCAGTGATAGGTCCAGGAATTAACCGAAAAAGAAAAGATGCACAATTTAGTTTTGTTTCCTGATATGGAAATCTATCTACAACTATTGTAATCAATATTTAATGCCATTCTGTCAAACCTCTGTCATTTACTCAAATCTCTTTATGGCCCTTTTAGGTCTACACTCGTTTGAAGAGCATTATTCCAATGTGATTTTCGTCAAAATCAGTCCATTATATATGTTACCATAAGCAAATGAGTAAAAGTCCGCATTGTTGTATTGGACTATAGCTAGAATGCATTGGCCACCATCTCCATGCTTATGAGACATGATTTCACGTTTTTGCACAGTAAGATTGATAGATTTAGAGTTCGCGTAGATTCAAAACTAAATCGAGTGATGCATCACGTGAGCTGATGCTGGAATTCAAATACGAAATCCCAAGCCATGGTCCCAAACCCTGACTACGTATATTTCTCTCAATCATTCATTCATCTGCATGACACGTGAACACTTTTTCTACCATCGCTTATGCAACACTAAACCAATTAAATTATCATTGTCAACACAAAGTACATGTGCCGCAAGGCGTGACGTCCTATATGTAATCCGATACACCAAATTAAAGCTTGCTCTTCCGAATGTGCCAGCCAAGAGACCTCGCGTTGACAATTAAGTTGATGCAATGTTACATGAGGGAGGTAACAGGCTAACTGACTTGTATAAAGATCCCCACCAGCCAATTAATTGTCACTGTGGATGTTGTGGCCTGCATTGCATCAAGGCATAGAAGTGGGATTTTATTGTCATGGATGTAGGGGACCTACGTCATCAGGTTTTCAGGACAATTCATGATCCCCCTTCCTGCTGTCTTTGCATTTCGTCTGGCGTGTGTAGGAAATGTGCAAGCGTCTAGTGCTGTGTATAGGATGTGTGCTGAGAGCTAGTGTCGTCTGGCGTGTGTAGGAAATGTGCAAGCGTCTAGTGCGGTGTATAGAATGTGTGGTGAGAGCTAGTGTCGTCTGGCGTGTGTAGGAAATGTGCAAGCGTCTAGTGCTGTGTATAGGATGTGTGGTGAGAGCTAGTGTCGTCTGGCGTGTGTAGGAAATGTGCAAGCGTCTAGTGCTGTGTATAGGATGGGTGGTGAGAGCTAGTGTCGTCTGGCGTGTGTAGGAAATGTGCAAGCGTCTAGTGCTGTGTATAGGATGTGTGGTGAGAGCTAGTGTCGTCTGGCGTGTGTAGGAAATGTGCAAGCGTCTAGTGCTGTGTATAGGATGTGTGGTGAGAGCTAGTGTCGTCTGGCGTGTGTAGGAAATGTGCAAGCGTCTAGTGCTGTGTATAGGATGGGTGGTGAGAGCTAGTGTCGCCTGGCGTGTGTAGGAAATGTGCAAGCGTCTAGTGCTGTGTATAGGATGTGTGGTGAGAGCTAGTGTCGTCTGGCGTGTGTAGGAAATGTGCAGGCGTCTAGTGCTGTGTATAGGATGTGTGGTGAGAGCTAGTGTCGTCTGGCGTGTGTAGGAAATGTGCAAGCGTCTAGTGCTGTGTATAGGATGTGTGGTGAGAGCTAGTGTCGTCTGGCGTGTGTAGGAAATGTGCAGGCGTCTAGTGCTGTGTATAGGATGTGTGGTGAGAGCTAGTGTCGTCTGGCGTGTGTAGGAAATGTGCAAGCGTCTAGTGCTGTGTATAGGATGTGTGGTGAGAGCTAGTGTCGTCTGGCGTGTGTAGGAAATGTGCAAGCGTCTAGTGCTGTGTATAGGATGTGTGGTGAGAGCTAGTGTCGTCTGGCGTGTGTAGGAAATGTGCAAGCGTCTAGTGCTGTGTATAGGATGTGTGGTGAGCTAGTGTCGTCTGGCGTGTGTGTAGGGAAATGTGCAGCGTCTGGGTGCTGGCCAGTATAGGATGTGTGGTGAGAGCTAGTGTCGTCTGGCGTTATTGTAGGAATATTACAGCGTCTAGTGCTGTGTATAGGATATTGTAATGGTGAGCTAGTGTCGTCTGGCGTGTGTAGGAAATGTGCAAGCGTCTAGTGCTGTGTATAGGATGTGTGGTGAGAGCTAGTGTCGTCTGGCGTGTGTAGAAAATGTGCAAGCGTCTAGTGCTGTGTATAGGATGGGTGGTGAGAGCTAGTGTCGTCTGGCGTGTGTAGGAAATGTGCAAGCGTCTAGTGCTGTGTATAGGATGTGTGGTGAGAGCTAGTGTCGTCTGGCGTGTGTAGGAAATGTGCAAGCGTCTAGTGCTGTGTATAGAATTTGTGGTGAGAGCTAGTGTCGTCTGGCGTGTGTAGGAAATGTGCAAGCGTCTAGTTCTGTGTATAGGATGTGTGGTGAGAGCTAGTGTCGTCTGGCATGTGTAGGAAATGTGCAAGCGTCTAGTGCTGTGTATAGGATGTGTGGTGAGAGCTAGTGTCGTCTGGCGTGTGTAGGAAATGTGCAAGCGTCTAGTTCTGTGTATAGGATGTGTGGTGAGAGCTAGTGTCGTCTGGCATGTGTAGGAAATGTGCAAGCGTCTAGTGCTGTGTATAGGATGTGTGGTGAGAGCTAGTGTCGTCTGGCGTGTGTAGGAAATGTGCAAGCGTCTAGTGCTGTGTATAGGATGTGTGGTGAGAGCTAGTGTCGTCTAGCTAGTCTAATCTAGTGAAAACACACTTTTAGTTCATTTGCTTCTGATGTTACTTGTTCCTCTTATCATACATTTACCTGAACGAATGCTTTGAAAATGTGTCCATTAAGATATGGTAACCATGACACTGAGTTATTGAATGCGCTGATTTTCACCAAGAACCATAATGATCCGCTTTCAATTTGTCCCTGAAATTTGGATGGATGAATAAATACGGATAAAATCATTTCGGTATAATTAGGTGATATCGATAAGTGCTCGATCTGTTGAGGAGATTTAGTTCACAGCCAGATTTGATAGATAGAGCAGGCTGTGTGTCATGCGTAAACGTTTCTCTCGAGTTGTGCAGGTGTATTGAAGATTATGGTAAACAATAAGGTTAAACTATTATGTTTATTTAACTAAAATCAAGGCGCCGTTTGTAGCGGAAATATTTCCGGAGTGACGGTCTCATCTTAATGAAATGAAACAGTAGAATGCGAGTAGGTGTAGTAGGGTGAAGTGGGTGGATGGAGTGGGGGTGAATGCAGAGAGATGGTTGTGCTTGTCTAAAGAAAATCGTCTAAAAACTCACAAAATTGAAAGTAGAAAAATGGAAAGCTCGACACCGCTCCCGTATTCCAGCTTTCAAAATGAATTTATGAGATATAACAATACTAGAACGATATACTTGTTGATGTTAATTTGGTTCTCTCAACGTTCAACATTTGCATTTCATGACACACCATTAAATTTGCTGACGCGTATATGTCGCAAAATGAAATCTATGGAGCAAGCTGGAGCAACGGGTCCAATTTCGTCAAGTATCGCTCTCGTATTCCTATGTCATACATTCGTTTTGGAAAGCTGGAATACGGAAGCACTGTCGAGCTTTGCATCTTCCTACATTCAAATTTGAGACATGGAAAGCTGGAATACGGGAGCGATGTAGAGCTTTCCATCTTCCTACATTCAAATTTGAGACATGGAAAGCTGGAATACGGAAGCGATGTAGAGCTTTCCATCTTTCTACTTTCAATTTTGCAAGATGGAAAACTTGTCAAATCTTGTCTTTTTTTGCAAGATGGAATACGTATGCTCTTCCTTAATATCTTGGAGGATGTACCTGTTGGAACGATATCCATGATCCAGATCTCTAAATATGTTACTGGAAGATGTGCAGAAAAGACAAGAACAATACCATATATAATTGGCGTATTTCAGTGCTTGGTCTAATTTAATACTCTTCCACAGTGTCTCTGACTTTCTCTGCATGTGCTTAATATTTATAGGCTATCACTGATCTCGTTTAAGCCTGGACTCCAGGGAGTTGTTTAGTCAGTCTATAATTCAGTATTTCACATAACTATTTCTTGTGCATATATTTTCCTTTTGGTTGTTGGGTTGTGTTATATTATCTTAAATTGAATAGATCTACTTCGAGCCAGATAACGCTTTTGTGCTATTCCGGTCATTTATTCTGATTTCCTTCATTTTCTGTTTATCTTCGACCAATATCTTGGTAAATAACTCGAAGCCCATATGGCATGCACATGTCTGGACGCGAGCAAGATAGCAATATCGGTTGATACACAGTTTGGAAACTTGACATATCATGGGTATTTATGGCGAAATGTAATTTATTTCTGGACAGTTTGTGAATCTTCGAAAATAATTTCATTCAGAACTCTGACACGCTTCCACGACAGACGTACATCCATAATCCGTGCATGATTTTCGGAATGTCAAAGTGAATCGGAGAGGGATGTAAGAGGTAGGAGGTCTGGCGACAAAAAAAAACAAAAAAAAAACAACCATATAATTCCAGAGGAAAACTTCCCTCGGTATCTTGCACTCAGACATGAATAAGGAGGATTCTAGGGTGTAACCTTGTTATCTCAGACGTCCGATTTTTGAAGCTGATCATGTGGAAACTATGAAGTAACCACACGGCCCCTAGCACCGGCTTAAGATTTACCAGGGTGTAAACATGGTAAATGCAAGAATTCTCAGAAATGTAATTCCCAACGTGCGGCTTAAATTTTCTACAATAAACCTACATATCTTTGTCAAATGACAGAGAGCGGGACTAAAAGACTCGGAGACAAATGACAATGGTCATCTGTTTCATCCCAGAACACATTGTTCGTTTCAATATTACTTGTCCGTCGCGAATGTCACCGATGTGCGATACTATAGATAACGATGATTACATCCGTTGCCACAGGCATGATACAATATTGAGGCATTTCAACGAAATATGACCACAAACGACCATTACCTGATAATATTTACAAAGAATGTGTGATGGTTACCCGAGAATAACTCCCTCGGACGTGACGGTAGTGAACCTGATTTTCGTTTGAAAGTGAAACGGGTAAAAGTTATTGTTATGTGCTGTAAAAATGCTGAAGTTTCATATCATGCGAAATGGTGATTGTCAATTGCTCTAAACTGGATTTATTCAAGTTTGAAAACGGTCGAATGTGCTCTTTCGACATTTTAGGGACATTTTCTGAAGGGATTTCCCTTCATATATAAAATAGGACACCTCAAACCAAAACAATTTGTGTGTATTTATTATCACAATGGTTAGTGTTACAATCTGTTGAAATATCATTCTGGTTTGAGGTGTCATATTTCATCAAAATTAAAAATTGTGCAAATGCTTCGCTGGTATTCTACCAGAAACGTTATGGGAGCAAGTAAATATTGCGTTTCCAGTAGACGTCGTCGTAGTCCAGTTGTTAGGCTGCTCGCTTTCAAAAACAGTGTGGTGACCAGTTTGTTGAGCTATGAGTTCGATTCACATTTGGATCAGAAAAATTTTCTTATTCTTTCTTTCAAATATTCAACATTTGGATTTATTTATGTGAAACAATCTTCAGTGATATTCAGTTAATAACATTTTTGCATTCACTACTACAACTCGACCCTTATCGCAGCACACTCATAACATGTCCAAGTCACCGTGACTGAATGGGTTTAGTTTCATGGGTCAGCAATACTTCCCATGTATAAAAAAACGAGGGAAACTTCATGTGTATTTTCCTGAACTGTTCTCGTTATATTTAAGAATCATTATAGTTCTCACTATGAACAGTAATGCACCATTCAACAAGTCGAAGTGAGAGTGTTGTCACAAGAATACGCGTTCAGGCCAGACCAGAAAAATATCTGGTTCACCGTTAGAGTGGGTAAAACGCATGAGTGACTTTGAAGTCAACACTGAGGGACTATTATGCCCTCAATGTAGGGCTATATACTATGTAGATATGAAATCTGCGAACGATGAGACCATCGAAGCGCCTACAGCCGTAGCCGATGATGACCAGCCCGAGACGGGGTCAAGTTCCTGTTGTGTCATACTACCAGATATTCTACGGCAAGTTCGATTTGCAACATAACAATAACGTAGCTCGTTAAAAGAAGTTACTTTTGAAACAGCAATAATTTCACATAATCGCAAATTATTTAAATAAAAGGCGGTTGCGAGTTAATATATGATACATTGAGTAATAACTAATCCTTTTGTATTGTTTGAAAATGAGATAAAAATGGAATTTCGACCGAAACGAATAATTCTGTACGACTGGCCTACAAAAACGTTACTGTTGAGGAAACCTGTTCCTTTAAAAATAGAACGTACCAAAATAGCACAGAGTCGACTGTGCATTTGACGTCATAGCGGGCAGCCGACCCGGCCTGGACAATACATATACACACGCCAGTGTCCGAGGGAGTTATTCTCGGGTAACCATCACACATTCTTTGTATAATATGATGTGAGACTGTAAGAAATTTACTTAGATGTTGCTATAACTTCCAGTACGATCTGGGTATCTCATTGAGTTTTTCTATCAATATTTCAACAAGTCGAGTAAAGCAGGCTCAACTTCCTCTCCCTTGGTCCACTCAGTCACGTACTAACATTTCAGTAAATATCAGAGACTGAGCGAAAGTATAATTGCTTGTCATCAAATTCATAACGGTAAAATAAACCACCATCGCGTTTTAGGAAGCGTCAGAAATAAGATCTGTTTGCAAAATCTCGTGGCCAAGGAATCTAGGTATTGTCTCAATTGGTACTATATACTTTTGTCTTTTATCTGTACAACCTTGTCGCTATATAGCTGGAATATTACTGAATGCGACCTTAAACCTTACCTCTCTCTATCCTTCTCTTCTCCATTACAACCACTATGAGACATTTATTACTAAATGTTAGAATTAAGCCAATTAGCCTATCTAACAGGCCATAACCGCACTGCGGTGGTCTGATGGTTAGAGCGCCGGCCTCGTAAGCGGTAGGTACTGGGTTCGATCCCAGGCCGGGTCATACCTAAGACTTGAAAAATGGAACTTGTTGCTCCCTCTCTTACGCTCAGCATCAAGAGGATAGAACAAGGACTGGTTCGCTCGGTGTCAGTATAATGTGACTGAGTGGGGTGTCATGTCTGCCTACGGCATGATATTTCAGTGGGACAGCACTATAAAATGGCAGCATTAGATCTGCTCTGTTACAAGTAGGTACCCCTGCCCCTCCCCCTCCCCTCCCTTCCCTTCCCCGTCGTGATATAGCTGAAAAAATGTTGAAAGCGACGTTAAACCTTATTCACTCACTCACTCACTCTAACAGGCCACAGTGACGCCATTACATAAGTGTTTTACAGCTTCTTGTACTTGTCCTTTTGGAATTTTTACTATTCACATGCAGGGTAAACTTCCTAAGTACTGGTATGTATGATCTTTAATTCTAATGCATTTTGAGGTTTGATTTCTACTTTTGGTGAATCTCATTGTAAATCCAGTGAAAGTGAATTGATAGATTCAGGAATTATCTATGATAGATTCAGGAGTTATCTATGATAGATTCAGGAATTATCTATGATAGATTCAGGAGTTATCTATGATAGATTCAGGAGTTATCTATGATAGATTCAGGAGTTATCTATGATAGATTCAGGAATTATCTATGATAGATTCAGGAATTATCTATGATAGATTCAGGAGTTATCTATGATAGATTCAGGAATTATCTATGATAGATTCAGGAGTTATCTATGATAGATTCAGGAGTTATCTATGATAGATTCAGGAGTTATCTATGATAGATTCAGGGGTTATCTATGATAGATTCAGGAATTATCTATGATAGATTCAGGAGTTATCTATGATAGATTCAGGAATTATCTATGATAGATTCAGGAGTTATCTATGATAGATTCAGGAATTATCTATGATAGATTCAGGAGTTATCTATGATAGATTCAGGAATTATCTATGATAGATTAACGTATCATTATGTTGAATGAAAACAACTGGCCACGGGGGGGCTTAGTGTACATTGGTGTGTACATACAGTCGCCCCCATTGGTCATAGAAATATTGGTAATGAGACAGAAACATCCAAGTATGAAGTATAGCTAGGGAATGTCGCCGAGCAATAATTTTCTTGAACAAGACTTGTAAACCCTCTACGTCCAATGAGGTACGGTATACTGGTGCGGAAGATTCTACCGTATACGCTTGAGAAACTTCATGTATGGTGGGTGTATGATAGTTTGACAGTAATTAAATGTCAAATTGAAGCTTCTTCGACAGTTTTCGGACTCTATAGACAAAACGAATTTATTCAACGAAACACTTCACCCATGTTGCCATTGCAAATGGCGAATAAAAAATATTTTCGAGATATAAAGAACATGGTAGTGTAGCCTAGCAATAGAGTATCGTAATCTGTTTATCACAAATTGTCGGTATGCATGTATATAGGTTACTGCGGAGTATAAGATATTTGTCCAAAAAAATCTAGATGCTATAAATATTTTCCCAACACACGTTTTTGTTATCACGAATTGGACTGGCGCGTGGTACATGCTGGATTCACATAGCAGTGATAGTTAATCTCAAGATTTCGTCAGAAATTAAATCTGAGTAAATATAATGTCATATATGTGAGGAAGAAAAATGAAGTCCTATATCTTCTTCTACCTTGCACACCTACATCGAATCTACCGATTGTTTTCTTGGCCGTTTTACAGAGTCATCACGAAGTGAAACTACCGAGATATGAATAGTGGTATACTCAATACTGCCAAAACTGTATTGATATGAAGCCCTACCTACCTTTAATCAGGCCAACGCGATTTGAGGCTTATAGCAGTTTCATTCTTTTGGGCTACGTCAGCCACAGCTGGCCAAGCTCCATGGAATGTACATCCTCTCTTCTTCTCTTTCTCCAAGCTCCATGGAATGTACATACTCTCTTTTTCTCTTTCTCCAAGCTCCATGGAATGTACATCCTCTCTTCTTCTCTTTCTCCAAGCTCCATGGAATGTACATCCTCTCTTCTTCTCTTTCTCCAAGCTCCATGGAATGTACATCCTCTCTTCTTCTCTTTCTCCAAGCTACATGGAATGTACATCCTCTCTTCTTCTCTTTCTCCAAGCTCCATGGAATGTACATCCTCTCTTTTTCTCTTTCTCCAAGCTCCATGGAATGTACATCCTCTCTTCTTCTCTTTCTCCAAGCTCCATGGAATGTACATCCTCTCTTCTTCTCTTTCTCCAAGCTCCATGGAATGTACATCCTCTCTTCTTCTCTTTCTCCGCACGAACTTCGTGCATTTAGTTCCTCAATTTTTTAACGGCAGAAGGAATTACTCTCAAATTTGGTACATATATGCATTACACATTTAGTATAGTGTCAGGGCTAAAATATTTCGATTTTTTTTTTTTTTTTTACATCGATTTTATTCTTCCGTCATGCGAGATAATCCGTTCCACCGTGGTGGAAATTGGTCCAGTGTCCAGTTGTCTCCTATGGTTTGAACATTCGGATCCAGTATGTTGAACCGCCAGCAGTCCAGTCGATACAAACAATACTATGCTCATTAATTATTCTATAATAGGGAAAATTACATTTCATTATTTACGCCTCAGTAGGAATTGATCGTCTGTGAAAACGATTCTCATTCATAATCGAAGGACCTTATTCAGTATTAGCTATTGGTTTCCAAATCCCCAAAATCCAAGTAAGTGTATATGAAGTCAAGCTTGTTTCTTTAAGGAGAGCAGCTACATTGTGTTCATGATAATCCTGTGATATATTATATATTACCAAACTACTACCAGCGCATCGGATATTTTCTTCCGATATTTCTATCGGATATTTTCTTCCGATATTTCTATCGGATATTTTCTTCCGATATTTCTATCGGATATTTTCTTCATGCAAAAGTAAGATGATTAAACGCAACATAAAAAGGATGGTTGAAAAGAATGCCGGAGTACTGACAAGAATGCCGGAGTACTGACAACAATGCCGGAGTACTGACAAGAATGCCGGAGTACTGACAAGAATGCCGGAGAACTGACAACAATGCCGGAGTACTGACAAGAAGTCTTATCATCCCACAGATAAATATACTGCATATTTCTAAACACATCACAAGAAACAAAAGTGGTCCCTGTCATGATTTGTATCCCAGCCACGCTCTTATTGCAGCTGTTCATGTGGTCATATTGCATAAAACAGACTTGTGTACAATATATTGGTACTGGTATTGATTCCACAATAACGTAGAACATAGAGATATTCAGACATCGACTACAAGATCCTCATGGTGTTCATATGAGCAGTCACAATCAAAGCGTGACTGAAATACATCATTCTCTATAACGACTTTACAACGAAACTCAAATGGATTAAGAATACTGATTAGCGATACGTATTTGATATTTTTGGAACATCTTGATGACTTGTCGACAGCATTGAAAACTGTTGACCGCTTTTCTCGTACAGGAAACTAGCCCATGTACTGTAATTGCTGATGTTTTTTAATTTGGTTTTTGTTATATGAATAGGTCTTTGGATTATGGACGCGGAAATTCTTTAATGGACGACGGTTCAATACCGAATGGCGGACTAGACGCTGGTATGTCTGTTTTCCCTGCAGACTACCCGTTCAATAAATTAGAAAAGTACTCATTTGACACTTTGCGGCCGAAAAAGTATATCAAATCGTAAGAAAACAGTTGATAACAATATAAGATTTTCTCGTAACAATGGGAATATGGCGAAAGGTCGAGCTTGGAATTCAGCCTAATTGAAATCATCTATCAACCCGCCTCGTCTCCTTAATCCGTTCGTAGAAAGATTTATTGGCGAGAAACTCGATTGCAATAACAAGATACAGCGTCTTCCAAAACCATGTCATCAATGACATCGATTCACGTCGAACCCGAATTTCCTGCAATTGGCAACTTTTCACCATCTAGTTTAGTACATATGTATTTCTAAAACCTTATTATATTTGAGTCAGAATTGGGGGAATAATCCCTCCCCTCACAGCCATGCGCATGACATGTATTTTAGCTGGAATATTATCCTGGACAGACTCACCATGCATGCACGGATACACAAAACGGTCTGTCATTCAGTTATCTTCGCCAAGCATTTGACTTGCACCTGTCAGATAACATTCCAAACAACATGCATACACCGATTAGTGATAACAGATCAAACATGTAACAATCCGAAGGCGGTGTATCAAATGTACCATTGTGTTGGTGGTATGATTGACAACCATTTGCTCAGAGGCATACTAAATCGTCAGACTCCCATTTTGACTCAGCAGATGGTGTCTTACTAGACACTCATCGTGGTGGCTTCGCATAGCCGCAATATGATTAGGCACAGTGAATGGGAAATGGTGGGATATTGTATTGAGGAAAATGAGAAATACTGGGTGATATTTATATGGCACTGGTTTTATGATTTCGGGAAATAGGCAAAGTGACGGGAAATACTGGGGTATTTTCGGGGAAAATGAAGAGAAATGGGTGAAATAATTGGTGAATATATAGAGATGATTAAGAGAAATAGAGGTAAGACTAGGGACCTGATCAGGACTAGATGAAACGGAAAAAGATGTAAATAAGATATAATGGGGAATTACCGATGGCTATGCGTTATTGGTACGAGGGAGCATGTGTAGGGCGGTGTGGGGGAACGCGTTTGTACGGTATACTCTGTAGTAGTATACAAAGCGTAAATTGAGTAATTAGCGCCTCACTGCGCATGCGCAGAAAAAAAAATGGGGAGGTTTTGTGGCGGTATTGGGGTGGTGTGCGCAGGAGTGTTGTGCGCAGGTATGACGTCACTTCCGGTCTGGGTGAATGGGGCGTGACCTTGGGGGCATGTATTTCTCCGCGGTGATGTGGTCTGGCGGTGATGCGGTCTGCCTCCGCGGACCGAAAGTAGTCCCAAAACCGTGGGTTTTCGTGGAAGTGTTCGGCAATCTGTAGGGACCGCTAGTGGACCGATGGGGTCGAGTGAGGTATCAAAGTGAAGCATTCGTGAAGGGGCATTTGATGGGCTGGGTGTGGGGTTGAACTAGCGTCATTCTGCGCATGCGCGGTGGTCCAAGGGCATGGACATAGACGTTTCGGGAGCTAGGGGAGTTACTACTGGTCCAGTGGGGTCGAGTGAGGTATCAAAGTGAAGCTTAGGTGAAGGGGCATCTGATGGGCTGGGTGTGGGGTTGACATATCGGCCTTCTGCGCATGCGCGGTGGCCGAAGGGTATGAAAATAGCCTTTTTGGAGCTAGGGGAGCCCCCAGTGGACCGATGGGGTCGACTGAGGTATCAATGTGAAGCATTCATGAAGGGGCATCTAATGGGTTGTGTGTGGGGTTGACATATCGGCCTTCTGCGCATGCGCGGTGGCCGAAGGGTATGAAAATAGCCTTTTTGGAGCTAGGGGAGCCCCTAGTGGACCGATGGGGTCGAGTGAGGTATCAATGTGAAGCATTCATGAAGGGGCATCTAATGGGTTGTGTGTGGGGTTGACATATCGGCCTTCTGCGCATGCGCGGTGGCCGAAGGGTATGAAAATAGCCTTTTTGGAGCTAGGGGAGCCCCTAGTGGACCGATGGGGTCGAGTGAGGTATCAATGTGAAGCATTCATGAAGGGGCATCTAATGGACTGGGTGTGGGGTTGAAATAGCGGCCTTCTGCGCATGCGCGGTGGCCGAAGGGTATGAAAATAGCTTTTTGGAGCTAGGGGAGCCCCTAGTGGACCGATGGGGTCGAGTGAGGTATCAAAGTGAAGCATTCATGAAGGGGCATCTAATGGACTGGGTGTGGGGTTGACATATCGGCCTTCTGCGCATGCGCGGTGGCCGAAGGGTATGAAAATAGCCTTTTTGGAGCTAGGGGAGCCCCTGGTGGACCGATGGGGTCGAGTGAGGTATCAATGTGAAGCATTCATGAAGGGGCATCTAATGGACTGGGTGTGGGGTTGAAATAGCGGCCTTCTGCGCATGCTCGGTGGCCCAAGGGTATGCAAATAGCCGTGTTGGAGCTAGGGGAGCTACTAATGGTCCAATGGGGTCGAGTGAGGTATCAAAGTGAAGCCTAGGTGAAGAGGCATTCAGGCAATGGGGTGGGTGCATGTGAAGTTTTTCCTGAAAAAAAAAAAAACGAAAAACGGACTTTATCGAAAAACCTGGGAAAATGCCTATATGGGATATGAGGGGTATATAGGTCGACGGGCTTAACGGGGCTTGTCTATCAATAGAGTTATCTCCCCCTAGTTCCAGGGTGGGTGTATGTAAAAATTTTCCTGAAAAAATACGGAATACGGACTTTATCCTAAATTACGGGAAAATACCTATATGGGGTATGAGAGGTATAGGACCATCCTGGGAAACGTACTTCTATACATTTGCGGTAGGGTTGTGGGGTCTCGTTTTACTCGTCTCGTCATTTAGAACATGATAGGAAGTGTCCCCGTGCGAATCAGTGAAATTTTTGAAAAAGTACGATATAGCCTTATATAATCCCATACTGAGGGTATAGGATCGATGTTTGTCCCCCTGGGAAACGTACTTCTATACATTTGCGGTAGGGTTGTGGGGTCTCGTTTTACTCGTCTCGTCATTTAAAACATGATAGGAAGTGTCGCCGTGCGAATCGGTGAAATTTTTGAAAAAAGTCACCGAGCCCCATATAGTCCCATACTGGGGTATAGGTTCGATGTTTGTCCCCCTGGGAAACGTACTTCTATACATTTGCGGTAGGGTTGTGAGGTCTCGTTTTACTCGTCTCGTCATTTAGAACATGATAGGAAGTGT